>JAOPJW010004870.1:149386229-149399246 GCA_027122535.1 Octopus maya
AAACACCCACTACACTCTCTGAGTGGTTGGCGTTAGGAAGGGCATCCAGCCGTAGAAACTCTGCCAAATCAGATTGGGGCCTGGTGTAGCCATCTGGTTTCACTAGTCCTCAGTCAAATCGCCCAACCCATGCTAGCATGGAAAGCGGACGTTAAATGACAATGATGATGATGATGTCTCCTTTTCTAAGATGGTAGAACATAATTTGAGATTTGACTACTATTATTTCAAGTAGGTCAAGCAACTCTGTAGAACAGGGGTCTTCAACCATTTTTTTTATCTATGGACCTCTTTGATTACTATTTTTTTCTGGTGAACCCCCATAGCAATTTGATGTTTAAAAACTAGTTTTATAGATACCTCTTTCAAAATTCCTATTTCTTCTTCAAACATTCACTTATGTAGTTTGAATTATGCAAAACACTAGAGAAAGAAACAGAGCTGTTTCTTGCAATAAATACACCTAAAACAAATTTCTTTCATGGACACTTAAAATACTACCATGGATGTCCCATTCACTATTTGCTTG
The DNA here is from genome assembly GCA_027122535.1 of Octopus maya. Classification (NCBI taxonomy): domain Eukaryota; kingdom Metazoa; phylum Mollusca; class Cephalopoda; order Octopoda; family Octopodidae; genus Octopus; species Octopus maya. The sequence goes on from JAOPJW010004870.1 coordinate 149,386,759, forward strand.
CATGGACCTTCAGGGGTCATATGGAGTATAGTTGAGAATCACTGCTGTAGAGGCTTCTTTACTAGCTTATACAACCACTAGTGTTGCATTCTGGTGATAACTTGCTCTTTAATAAATAGTCGACTAACTACAATTAACGCATTCCAAAAGACATACAAGATTCTTGACATTTGCTTAGATTTTGCCAATTGTTTCTATGGACTATTGCATGCCTACAACAAATATGCAAAGTGTTCATCATCATTTAATGCCTGCCTTCCATGGGTGGGATTAGTGTTATTTATGGCTATTTTCTGTGAATCATGTAGTGTTCAAATTAAACTGAAAATGTCAAAATTCAAAGGAGTCATTTCTCAAGAAGCAGGAGTAGAAATTTGAAATTTTATATGACTTAGTTATTCTGGAGATGCAAAAATATAGGGCAAGCTTGAAGAAAATATGAAATAGACATTCTCCCTTTCAGAAAAAAAATTATATTGATGCTGCATGGAAACAACCAACAACATTACACACAGCTATTTGGTTTGCCATGGGTTGAACCATCCAAGCCATGCCAGTATGGAAAACAGACAGATGATGATGATGATGACAGATCAAAAACAATCCTATGACAATGAAGTGGAAAATTTTATATCAATACTGGGGTCAATTGATGGTGGTTGGCAGGAAGAGTGGTCAACAGATGCATCTGTATAGGGTTTTTTTTTTGTTTGGTCTTAATCTTCAGTTTAAATATTAACTTTAAAATACATTTTAAATGTAATACTATGACAAACTGCTACAATGCTACAATCATAATAGCAATGACAATAATACTGACATCAACAACAAAAATAGACTTTTTAATGTGAATGAGTAAATAAATAAAACTGAATATATATCAACTGTGGAATTTAATTATAGATATCAGCAGCAGCAGTTACTTTTCTTCTCCCACCTACTGCCTCCACCAATCACCTCTTTTCTACATCTTCCCTTCCCTACTTGTGCTGCTCTCCATCATCAACACCTTGCTTCCTGCTATTGCCCTCAATGCTCTCACATATCTACCACAACCCTTGTCCCCAAGCCTCTCCTAAATTTCTCTATCATTTGCTACTCACCCAGCCCAAGCCCCTATATTACCAAAAGCATGTCCAGACACATTTTCACCGTCACTGCAATCATTATCACTCTCTTTATCTTACTCTCTAACTCACTCTCCTTTATTTTTCAACTGGCATATCCATGTATCTATTCTACAGCAAGACAACTATATCTGTCCCTTCTATACATTAAATCTCTCAACTGGCACAAAGCTATACCCCACTCACTACTACACTCCCACTCGAGGGGTTTTTTTTTGTCGTGCAAGGTCCTTGGTGACCCTATCAGTGCTGGTACCACAAAAAAAGCACTGGTGCAAGTGCCACCAAAGAAGCTCTGATGAAGGGGCCACATTACAAGTGCTGGTGTCACGTAAACTGCAACCTGCACACACTGTAAAGTGGTTGGTGTTCTATTGCAGCTCCAAGTCTTGCGAGCTCTTGCCAAACGATCTAACCCATGCCAACATGGAAAACAAATGTGATGAAGATGATGAGGATTGAATGCTTTTGATTCAAGCTATAAAAGTCACCTGTTAATCTCATAACCTACTCATGTGTATAAACAGATGTGCAAACCAGCACATGGGCAGAGAAATCAGTGTGTGTGTGAACATATAGAAAATACAGCAATAAAGCAGAATACAGAGATAAATTTTAACTGGTGGCTATTGGGGCTTATACAAGCACAAAAAGCGTGCATCTAAGTTAGGCTGAAGTCACATGGATAAAGGTTGGGTCAATAACTATGGTAAAACAGTAATGCGTCAAATATTCACCTATAATAGGGTGGTGCCATGGTAAGTCGCCACCTGCATCAAACAAGTACCCCAAATTAAATTACTCTCGCCTGATATTGCAAGCATAGAGTGTTGGACCCACAATCATGTGGTAGTACATTCGATTTCCAGACTGGGCTGTGTGTTGTGTTCTTGAGCAAGACATTTTATTCCACATTGCTCCTGTTCACTCAGCTGCAGAAATGAGTTGCAATGTCACTGGTGGCAAGTTGTATCAGCCTTTGCCTTTCCTTTGGGCAACATCGGTGGCATGGAGAGGGGAGGCGGGTATGAATAGGTGACAATTGGTCTTCCATAAACAACCTTGCTCAGACTTGTGCCTTGGAGGGGAACTTTCTAGGTGCAATCCCATGGTCATTCATGAACGAAATGGGTCTTTACTTTTTACATTAAAATATGGCGGGGGGGGGGGCAGCACACTGAAAAATATTACTAAAAGAAAAATAATAATTAAAAAAGTTTGAGAAACACTACCCTAGTCTTAAAAAAAAGGATGTTGTATAATATACTTCTAGATACTCTGTGTCTGGAAGAAAAAAAGACATGGTAGTCCTGGCTGGAATGCCTTTGATCATCGGTATCCTGAGTCAGAGGTGGTCTGAGGCTAATCAACACAACAACCACCAATAAGTGATGTCACAAAGAAGGTGAATCTTCAACATTTAAATATCAACGATATAAAAATAGCATGCTCAGTGACTAATTGACCTTGCAGCTGTAACAAAAATTTCCTTTATTGGCTCAGCCTTGACATAACCAACTCATTGTTTAGATGAAAACCAGTACAAATATTCTTCACAAAAGTCTGAGACAATGTGAGATATTGAACATGATTCATACTTTAGTGTCCACAGTCCTCAACCACCAAGATCAAAATTTCTTAGTGCCATGAGCTGCAGCCTAAAGCTCACAAGTTCACTTTATTCAGCTTCTCAGATTATCATAACTACTAACCTTTGTCAATGTTGGAAATGCAAATTTCATTTCTTACCTGAATTGTTTCCCTGATTCGATAGCCAAGATCCTCACTTAGAAGTAGAGCCCCATCATCAGTTAAGTTACTAATACCTTCTGCTTCAGCCATCATTCGAATGGAGTCACGAGAAAGTATAATGTACCGCTTTTCACTTATTACCTTCTTTTCATCCGCATTCCCATGACTGATAGACTCTTTGAGACTATCAATGTCAGGATCTTTAACCTATAAAATATAAATGTTGTAAGTCTTATTATACATATATTTGTATGGTAATAAACATAACAAACTCATTTTTATTACTGAGTCTCCTAGAAAAAAATATAAGTTAAATATGAATAATAAGAAACTTTTTAAGCAGTATCCAACACCAGTATCAACTTCTTTAGAATCACTCTCAAATCACTCCTTAGTCATGAAAAGAGAAAGAACACATTAGCTAATGTAGTCTTAGATATTGCTAAAAAGACAGAACAGCTGCAATAGGAATGCTTCTGATCATAGTTTAGTTTAATCAGGACTGATCTGAGATTAAAACAGAACAGCATTTTCTCTTGATTGGCATTATAGCTGTGGCCAAGAAAAATCATTACATTTGGCATTCTGTTCAAAGACTTTGATCAATTCTAAAATATGTGGTTTCTATTTGAAAGATAATGATAGATACATTGACGATTTAGCTGCTACACAGAATATCAAATGGCCAAGAGAGAATTTCTTGCTAAAATTAAAACTCTGTCAAGCGTTGGACAAGTGTACCTTGCATGTATCTATTGTGACCATCACTAAAGCTTCCATTCATGATTGTCATACCATCAACAACCAATCACTATGTTATGACAGTCTATGAGAGTGTTTCTCAACAGTAACCAAAAGGCTATCTAAAAATACAACAGATTTTTAGGAAAATCTGAGGGCCTTCAAAAATAAGGTAATTACAAAGTTTGTCATACACAAGTATTATTAACAAAACAAATCTAACAATTTTTTCAATATTTTTCTCTGAGATTTGAATTTTAAAATCCAAATGATGATGGTGGTGGTTTCCTTTTAAATTTCTGTGCAAGTAATTTTTTGAGAGCCACAAAAGCAAAATGATTGAAAACCACTTCTCTATGTAGTCACTCAAATTGCTAGAAATGGCAAGGATGGTTATAGCTAGACCACCTTTGATCATAGGTTTGCTGGATAAAAGTTCACCAAAAGCTGAACAACCACCACTTGGCACCACTCACTCAGTTTCTTTATATTCTGGCAGAAGAATCTGCTTCAACTGCTGTTATGGAAGGCATGGATAGGATTAACAGAGTTAATTTTTCCAGGAATATGATACAAATGAATCCAAGGACCTAAATTTCAGTGATGAAAGGATTTATAATAACAATTTTTGCCAGATATTAACAAATCTGTAATCTAATTTTTATCCAGCTTGCCAACTTCAACAAATATGTAACATTGAATACAAGTCTTTATTTTCATTATCTATTTATATTTTTGGTTAGCAAACAACAAAATTCGGGATCAATAAACAGAGCAATGGTCTTATTTTTACAGCAACATCTAAGGAATTGATGTAAGGATGTTTACTTGGTAAAACAAAATGAAAGATTTTAAACGGTTAAAGTTTTCATCTTTCTAAATAAATGAAACAACAAAGATTAACAGAACCTCAAATGTTGACATAATATAGTTTATATAAATTATTGATTCTAAGAAAAGAGGGTGTGACAACAAAAATATTCATTTGTCTGTTAAGGAAAGCAGGTAAACAGGCTGAAATTACATTTACTCTGACTATAATGTTTTAAGCCTTTAGCATTCAAACTGGTCATATCTAGCTCAAATATTCTACTCATTTTATGTCCAAACTGGCGAGATCCAGCCTCTCACAGCTATTCTACAATGTTATTCTAAAAACAATCACATCATTGAAATCTTGAAGCTACAAGCTAAGGCATGATTAATTAAGCATTACATTTGACAGAGTAATCTCAATACTAGAGGGTTAAACCTTCATTGTAAACACTTTCGTATATGGCACATACTAATTTCTTCACCAGTAATTGTGTTAGAATTCTGTCATTCTAACAAGCAACATTTTCCAGATTTTCACTGGTTGTATACTCTGGCAGCTATATTGGCTAAAACTCACACAAAAAATGAAAAAAATCTTCCAGTTTCACTTTGTACCCAACAGATCAAGCAGCTGTCTGTTTTTACTCTAACTAACTACCAAAACATTACCAATAGCAACACATAATTGAGTTAGCTATTTGTTTACCAACATTTTCAGCTGTTTTAAATAATAGAACCCATTTAACTTGAGTAAGAAACAAACCAAATTTTTTTCCATCAGGTCACATATATAATACTATTTCCTACACACTTCATAAACACAAAATTGTGTACAGTACATTCCTTACAAAATGTGTTTATATAAACCTTGTTATGATTAGAAACTTATTATATATCTGTGTATGTATTATTAAATTTCTGATTCATTAGCAGTATTTGTTTTAATGCTATTAAGTACTGAAAAGTTTATCTATAGCTTTGGTCAACACTGTATATAATAAGTGTAAGTACCTAGACTTCGTATATAATATCCTTGTGAATAGAAAATAATAAATCAGCATCAGACCAGACTGATTTTATCAGCAACTGAGCATCTCTTTGGACTATTGACACGGATAATATTACTAAGAGCTTAAGCAAATCAGACAGAGTTGTGTATTACAACACAACCTTGGCAGCTAATTCAATGAATTCATTGAATTAGCTGTTAAGGATGTGTTGCAATATGTATATCAGTTTATCCAATTTACTCAAGTTCTAAGTAGTAGTAGTAATAGCAGTAGTAGTAGGTTTATAGGGACTATAGACAGTTAAAGAGGATACTCAGTCTCTGATGAAAGTTCAAATTAGAACTGAAGATTGATCTCTCTTTTTCTGATCATGAAAGTATTGTATATAAAGATGAAGTGCTTATATCTCTCTGGTACATACAATATTGGCTAAAATCTATAGAAATATTCTGTGGTTCAGTGCAGCAGTCAAACAAAACACTTGATGCACCAGTAATCTATTAACTGAAAGGGGCCCAGTTCTAGAAAAGGATTAAGCAAAATCTTTAATCTGTGTGAAATTTGAATAAACCTTTGATCAAATGTGTTCCCACTATAATCATCCCATTTTTCTAGGAACACAATTTTTAATTAAAGATATTCCAACTTGGGAAAATTTTTGGAAGTGTATGCCTAAGATTACATTATCAAATGTATCCTTTACTCATTTCAAATGATAGGGGAGTGTAATTTGTGAGATATTTGGCTCTATTTCTAATTGGTTGATTGACCACATAGACACACTCTCATTGACTTGAATGTGTGGGCAGAGCCTCTGAAAGAAGTTTGTCATGGTGGAACTACACTTTAAAAGATTTTTGGGGCCTAGGAGGGAGTTGCCCTCTCAAAATTCAAGATGGCTCTGAGGTTTTTATTTTTTAGGGATGAGCCCAGCAAATAGTCATGGACCTGTCCTTGGCTCTCCAACCCCAACTTGATAGACCAATGAAATTCATCTCTTATAGAGTCATTACTAGACATTAGTAGAAATTCCAATATATAAACAAGAAACATTACTGCAACTTCACACAGTCTTGAAACTCATCCACATCAAGCATAAATTTTTACACATTAGGAAGATGTACAGAAAACAGGTTCCATCACATGCCTGGGGAAGAAACTGCTACCTAGGTGACCAAGTCTGTAGTGGGGGCGGTTGCTCTGAGAGTGAAGCGACTAGAGTAAGAATAGCCTAGGCAAAGTTCAGGGAGCTCCTACCTCTGCTGGCAACTAAGGGCCTCTCACTCAGAGTGAAAAGTAGACTGTATGATGCATGTGTGTGAACTGCCATGGTACATGGCAGTGAAATATGGGGCATGAATGCTGAGGACATGTGTAGGCTTGAAAGAAATGAAGCTAATATGATCTGCTGGATGTGTAATGTCAGTGTGCATACATGACAGAGTGTAAGCACCCTGAGAGAAAAGATGGGCATAAGAAGCATCAAGTGTGTGCAAGAGATGTGGCTGCACTGGTTTGGCCATGTGTTATGTACAAATGAAGACAGCTGTGCGAGGAAGTGCCACTCCCTAACTGTAGAAGGAACCTGTGGAAGAGGTAGACCCAGGAAGACATAGGATGTGGTTGTGAAGCATGACCTTCAAATATTGTGCCACACAGAGGCAATAACAAGAGATCTGGACCTTTGGAGGTATGCTGTGATTGAGAAGACCCAGCAACTAAAGTGAGATCACAGCCATGCATGTTCGGCCCTGTTAAGAATATCTCTGATGTGTCGGGCAATATGATATGCTTTGAGAAGACCTGTTGAGTGAAGTAAAACCAATATCATAGCTGGGGCCAGTACCCCTCGACTGGCTCCCATGCCTGTGGCACTTAAAAAGCACCATCCGAACGTGGTTGATGCCAGGTGCATGTGACTGGCTCCCATGCCTGTGGCGTGTAAAAAGCACCATCTGAACGTGGTTGATGCACAGGAGCCTAACTGGCTCCCATGCCGGTGGCATGTAAAAAGCACCAACCAATCGTGACTGATGCCAGTACTCCCTGACTGGCTCCTGTACCAGTGGCATGTAAAAAGCACCATCTGAACATGATCACTGCCAGGCCCGCCTTACTGGCTCCTGTGCCAGTGGCACATAAAAAGCACCCACTACACTCTCAGAGTGGTTGGTGTTAGGAAGAGCATCCAGCTGTAGAAACTCTGCTAGATCAGATTGGAGTCTGGTGCAGCTGCTGGCTTTCCAGACCTCAAACTGTCCAGCCCATGTCAGCATGGAAAACAGACATTAATCAATGATGATAATGATGAAATCCACAGAAGTAACAAGAAAAAATGTTAAACTTACCTTCGATGACATTTTGCCCCAATTTTCTTTAATTTTGGTAAATAAAACTAATTAAATTGTTTTAAATCCTTCTTCATTACTCTTCTGAATTGTAATTCATCCAAGGAATAATCTACAAATTAATAAAAATAAAATAATAAAATAAGCAGAAATTTCAATGTAATGAAAGTTTCAAAAACCAAATGGTAACAAATTAATTAAATAGAATCATTATGTAAACATGATGATCATGATATGATTAAGGGTATGTGATTCGGTTATTTGAAACAGCTAAATGTGTAATTATGTTAAAAAAATGTCCATACCAACAAGTTTTTGTCTGTATATAATAAAACATAATGTCCAATATGATTTCAACTCGGGAAAATTTTGATTACTTCAAAGCAGCTACCATATTCGTAATGATAAGGAGTCAAAACAACCTCAAAGATATAATCCAATATGAGTTATTTCTAGCTGAAAATAATTACAAACTTTCAACAATATTATGTTAGCTTCAAATATTGCTGAATTTCACTTCTCATTTATACTTCTGAGCAATGCATAAAGGACAAAAGAACTACATATTTAGTAACAATTAAATGTTGTAGCCAATTTTTTCAAAAGAAGATTAAGTGTTTCTGTAACTCTGGAATGAGCCATCATTACTACTGATCACCATATCCACTCCAGTAGCAAAATAATAAAATGCTCATCAGTTACACAGTGACCCTACAAACTATTTACAACAACAAAATATATTCCCTATCCCAATATTTACTATTTACACTGAAAAGGATAAGGTTAAGCATCAACAAAAAAATGGGTGACAGGATACTGACCCTCTACCTAAGTACTTTCAGCAGGCAAGTCACGACCTTAATGACTTGGTGTATGGTAGAATATCTTTTTTTAACAATGTATCAATTCATTCTTAATATATTTTGGCAGATTCAAAGCATTAACATCTGTTGTTATTTTTAAACAATATAGACAATGTGTGTTCATAACACTCATGGGTCAATAGTAAGGGGACTTTTGAAACACAATAGTGTTTCCACCTTGTTAGGTGTTTCCTCAGTCAAAACTAACCCACTGGACTGATGATTCTAATAAGAGCACAAGCTCTTGTTTATACGAATGAATAAAGAAATTATTTGCTGATGTATGCCAAACAGATAATAATTCATGGGGTGTAAGCAGAACAGTGATAATCCAAACAATAACGTATCCATTCTTAATACATTCATGTAGATTTGAACGTGAATATCTGATTGCTGAGCACTTGTCAAGGTTCCTCAAACTGGCAAGGTGGCTTTGATCTGCAGTGACACAAAATCAAAGCACCATGCTGTCTCAAAGTCTCCTTATTCTGGTGAATCACATGTGTTATGAACACACATTCCCACTAAAGAAAAATGTTCTCTGATGATGACAAACAAGTGATCAGATTATTCACAGAATCTGCCAGAATTTATTAAAATTGAACAGATATATTTGGATTCTCACTGTTCTCTATGCACCCCATGAAATATTTGTTTTTAATTATAATTGCTAATGTCATGTTAAATTTCTCACATAAACTAACATACATTCATGTAGAATTATTAGCCTCTAATTATTTTAGTTTTAAGGTCTCATTACTTTAGTGTGCTTCTAAAGCAAACAATTCATCATTCAATAATAAATAAATTATCTTCTATCATTACCATTTGCTCAACATTTTCAGAATTCAAGGTTATAGAATAAATGCAAACATTTATCAGTGTGTAACATCAAAACAGCAGTCATTTTTCTGTATTATCTATAACAGCTACATCACTATATCACTGTAGCTGTTACTCATCCTGTTATATTATATACTAAGCCCAGGGCTACCACTGCTCTCAATGTCTTACCAAAAAAAGGGCTTTTACTTGATCATTCTACTTGCAAGAAATAGTAACCAAATATGCCTTAAATCACACTTTATCATATCAAACCAGATAGGAAATACCGGTTAGGACAAGATGGAATGCTTTAGAGTAGAGGTCCCCAAACTTTTTAGACCATCAACCCCATCATGGAATTCTTGACCCCTCATTGACCCTCAAGCATGTACAAGAAGATAAATAAATAATAATAATAATAATAAAGTAGATATGTATTTATCGACCCTCCACCCAGGGGTCGATATCAACCACTTTGGAGACCCTTGCTTTAGAGCATAAGTCTAGGACTAAACAACAAAAACATCTAAGTTACAGACCAATCTGACCAGGGCAACTTTTTAGTCCCAAACCACAACCACATTACAAACCTTACAATATAATATTGTGTGTACATGATCACAGACACACAAACACATAAGAAAAGAAAATAAGCAGCCCATACCCATGACCTCCAAACATTAGGCCTCACCGAGGCAATGACTTGTGACCGAGACTTTTGGAAATATATGCTGTGCGTGAGAAGACCTGGCAAGCCAAGTGAGACCAAAATCCAAGGTCTCTGCCAGGGATGTAGCCAGCCCACTTAAGCATAACATTCCTTCATTGGACACTAAACTCGGCTTGCAAAGACCTTCTGAGGCAAGTGAAATCGAAATCGAACTAAATTTGTAGGAACACTAAACTCAGCTTGCGAAGACCTGTTGGGGCAAGCGAAAGCGAAATCGTGATGGCACCTGTACCTGTGGAGTACCGTCCGAGCGTGATCGTTGCCAGAGCCGCTGTTTGGCTTCTGTGCCAGTGGCACATAAATAGCACCAGTGTGATCATTACCAATGTTGCCTTCCTGGCACGTGAAAAGACATTCGAGTGATATCGTTGCCACTGCCGATGGACTGGCTCCTGTGCAGGTGGCACATACAATACACCATTTCGAGGGTGGCCGTTGCCAGTACTGCCTGACTGGCCTTTGTGCCGGTGGCATGTAAAAGCACCCACTACACTCTTGAAGTGGTTGGCGTTAGGAAGGGCATCCAGCTGTAGAAACTCTGCCAAATCAGACTGGAGCTTGGTGTAGCCACCTGGTCCACTAGTCCAACCCATGCTAGTTAAAACTGCTTGTACATCCATCATCTGTCAGTCAGAGTGAAGACTTTTTGTTAGATCTAATTACTGCTGATGGGGCTCTCTTTAAGTTATATTCTATCAGCTCTGATATGCTCCAAGGTTCAGTTTGACCCCCACATTTTTCTTCCCATACATCAACGTCCTATTTGACATCACCTCCTATACAGATTATAATATTCTTCACCACAGCCTATACTTCTACACAAAGTATCATCCACATGCAACCTAAAATCCAAATTTGCACTAACTTCAGGAACAGTCAAAAACATTCTCAAATGGAGTCATATCAATCTCGTTGCTGTCTACAGACAAAGACATAATGATTACATCATCATCATTTAGTATTTGCTTTCCATGCTAACACCAACCACTCCAAGAGTGTAATGAGTACTTTTTACATACTACCAGCCCAAGTGCCAGTTATGTGACACCAGCATCAGCCACAACTATGATTTCACTTGGCTTGATGAGTCCTCTCAAGCATGGTATATTGCCAAAGGTCTTGGTCACTTATCACCTCTGTGAAACCCAGTGTTCAAAGGGTGCCTGTTACATGACACCAGCACCAGCCACAACTACAGTTTCACTTGGCTTATAACAAAAAGAGAAGTTAAACCCTTCCTTCTATGCAACTAAAATGACAAACATCACTATCACTGATATTTTCATGGTCCATAATGAAATACTGCTCTTACACCTAGGACAGTACTGTCACTACACGTCTCCGACAACAATAAAAAAGATCTGTCTGGTAGCAAAAAATGCTACCTGACTGGTTAGCATAGTCATTGAGCAACGCACACCATGTTCTATCTTACAAACATGCTGTCTCTTCACTCTGCATTTTCTCCCACTAATACAGTTGTATTACATACTCTTCAGAACTAGTTGACCTTGTGTCACACCCACTCAGACTCACTTATCTCCCTCTTATGTCCACTACAACTTCTAGATCTGCACTAACTGCTACACCCAATTTTTTCCTCCCCAGAATGTCAGCACTCTGGAATATGCTCCCTCCCTTCGTTTTTTTTTCCTGCAGCTGTTAACTACAGTTCTTCAACTATATCAATTCCACCAGGCATGGAAGGCCTGTGAAGATCACAGGTACAATCTATTTTTTTCATTAAATTTAACCTTACTCTAAATGGGATGCTAGTCAATCAGAAGTAATATATGCAAATTATATATGGTACTTATTTCTTATAACTAGGTGTACTGAGGCATTCTAGAATTTTATGTACTGATCAAATATACAAGAGATGGTCTGTAATGAATTGAACTCAAGACTATATCATTTCCATCCTTGTTCTCTCTATTTCACGAGTCCTTCCATAGATTTAGCTCAAAGAGAATGGACTCTGAAGGTAAAGTCTTAAGTCAAACCTCAGGGTTCTAATAGGTCATGAAACATCCACATAGCTGAAGTACATTTTAGTCCTGAAGAGGACATTATAATGTAGGCATGGCTATATGGAGAATAGAAGATTTCTATGAGAGACTGTCAGGTTCAGGATTTCTTTGGAGAATAATGTTCAAAACTGTTTATATTCTTAATTAAAAGGCATGCAGTGTAGTGTGCTTAAATAGTACCTGTCCAAGTACTGCAAACATTAAAAGGTTACACAAGTTCAAAGCTATCCTAAAACTATTCTTTTC
>JAOPJW010004870.1:149474890-149485332 GCA_027122535.1 Octopus maya
CATACATACATACATACATACATACATACATACATACATACATACATACATACATACATACATACATACATATTGCACTACTTAAGAATACTTTCAAAGCACTCTATATTTAATATTCCTGAAGAATAGAAAAAAACTTATGACCTTCAAATAAATGAGAATAGGCGCTTTTAATATTGATTAAGTTCTTGAAGTACTTAGCATGTTAAATTATGGAGGGTCTATAACAGTGGAAATAAATTCTAACCGTTTTAAAAATATGACAATCGCCCCATGGAAAGCTTATTCTGCTTATTGTCTAGAGACAACTTTGTAAGTTCCTACTTATTTAATTACCCATTCATAGCAGAGACAATAATCTAGAATGCAGGTAACATGTTACCAAATAAAACAAATGTAAACATCATGCCTGTGTATACATCGTTGAAGATAAATGTATAAGCCAACTTAATCAACATTTCCTCTACTAGGGATCTTTCTTCGGTAATAAGAATAGATAAATGAACCAAAAGTTATCTAATTATGTTTGGTATATAAAGTAACAAGTTTCACCATGCAAAATGAATTGGAAGATCCATACAGAAAATGTGCAGACTGTGCAGGTTGTATTAACAAATAAGTAGGCTATATAAAAGTTAAACCACCTCTGTTCACCGAATGTTGCCACCTCAATTAGCACTTTAGGAAACTCTACAATATTATAGCATCACGTGAATGAATGACTCAGTTGCTAAGTATGTACAAGGTCATGCACTCTGGATTTTCCCTACGATGTGCGACAATAGCTATAATCGTTGCCCTTTCTGTTCCAAGGACGTTGCTTGGAACTCAACATACCATGCATTCATTGATTCTATCATAATCTCTACTCATCTCTTAGCAGTATATTTTAAATAACATTACTTTGATATAACAAAACATTACTTAAGTTTCTATCTTCGCCACAACAGAGCAATCTCAAACAGAACCTTCAAAAATTTATGTAAATTTCATAACCTAAAAATGGTTTACCTGCAGTTATAATTTAATTACAACTATAATTTTATTCACTAATAAAATCAGTTACTGCTAATCACTGAAAGAAATTATCAATTCATTTCATATCTTTTTCTCACAGCATAATTATTTTTGATGCTTTATTACCTAAATATCCTTTAACTTTTACTTGTTTTTAGTCATTAGACTGTGGCTATACTGGGGTACCTCCCTGAAGAATTTTAGTCAAACAAATTGACCTAAGTACTTATTTTCTTAAACTTGGTGCTGATTCTAGCAGTCTCTTTTGCTGAACCACTAAGTTATGGGGATGTAAAAACATCAACACTGGTTGTCAAGCAGTGGTGAGGACAAACAGACACAAAGACTCTTTCACACACACACACTAGGGGCTTCTTTCAGTTTCTATCTACCAAATCTACAAACAAGTCTTTGGTTGGCCTGAGGCTATAATAAAAGACACTTGCACATGGTCCCACTGCATGGCACCTTGGGCACTGATTTATTTTTTATGAGGTAATTTCCACAAGTGCACTTATATACTAATTTTCACACCTCCTGTACATTTACTTAGTGAATCACTCATCAGTACTTTAGTAATTACAGTGATGTATGTGCTTCCCTGAGTAGGTGTAATTAGCATTTCTGGTTTAGGTACAAGGCTAACAGTTTTTAGGGAAGGGGATTAGTCAATCGCATGAACCCTAGGACTGGACTGGCACATTTTTTATTTGACTCTGGAGGGATGAAAAAGGTCAGGTTGATGTTGGCAAGATTTGGACTCAGAACATAAAGTGCTGGAAGAAATACTGCAAAGTACTTTTTCTAATGTTCTAATGATCTGCCAATACACGTCTCTGGGGTCCTTTAATAATACCAGAACATGCTGTTCGATCTTATTGCACATCCAAACATGGCACTCATAGAATCATTTAAGGATTTAGAAAAAAAAAAAAAAATGTTTAGCACTATCTGTTCTAGATCTTTATATTCTGAGTTCAAATCTCACCAAGGTCAACTTTATTTTTTATATCTCCAGGGCTGATAAAGTAGAGTACCAATGTGATACTGGTGTCAATGTAATCAACTAACTCACTTCCCTCGAAATTTCTGGCCTTGTATCTAGATTAGGAACTGAATTGTAGGTACCATATGCTCCTTTGCAGGCTGCCTTTCAGAGCCACTGTAGTGTTGAACCAAACTGGGGTTAACATTTGACCAGAAGCTGTGCTGGGTCCCTGTATGTCCTAGGGTTCAGTTTCCTGTTATTCAAAGCAGCTATATTTTGCATCAAGTTTGGTGTGGTTGAGTAAGATAATTTCATATTGTGTCTGTTGAATATTTTATGGTATTCAAGGGCTCTGAAGAAGATGCCACGTATACCTCTAGCAATATTCCACAAAAAGGTGAGGTAAACCAAATTGTTCTCCTTTTATGTAACCTATTCTTCTACTTTCTATGTGGAAGATCTAAATTCATCTCTTTATTGGGTTTAATGGTGTTGGATGTGATCCTTCATCTAAGACAGGGTACAAAAGGGGTTCTATGAGATGTATTTTGTTTACAACTTCAGTTGCAGAATGTAAACATTGTAACCCATTGCCATGGTGATCTATCTTATCACTATCTGATATAAGACCAAATCTAGTATATTCTGATTTAAGTGGCTTCTGGAGGTGGTGGGTAGAACAAGTGCATGCACCCTGTGGGAAGATGAGAGGTCTTCTCTACATACCCAGTGTGTCATTATAGTAGTGGGCATTCTGCATTAGGATATTACTGCCAATAGTCTAGATATTCTTGTGGATACACTATTTATTATGGATTTGATAATGGCTCTTGGTTGATAGAAGTTTCTATTCATGTACTGTGTTTGTGGTAAGATTACAAACCCATAGTGAGGTCAGCGTTACATCTGTGTCATTATAATGTCCCTATCCATAGTAACAGATAGTCCATTACTACTGAAAATATTCCTGATTTTTTCAGTTGTGTGTTCTAGGTCAACTTTGCTAAACCTACAGAATAGGAGTAGGGCATCAACTCTTTCAGTCCACCTCCTATATCAGTGAAGACACACTTAATATTATGCAATATGTACAGATCTACCACATCAATAACTTGGGCCCTGAGTCACTTGTGCCAGTAGTTTTGAAGTTTTCTAACCTGTTTTTACAAGCCCACAATTTGTCAATCTAAATTGACTGTTTTCCTAGCTGCTAAAATTATATCAACATCCTTCCTAGATAAAGAGTTCTTCATGATGAAGATTAAAGCCTTATTAAAAAGTACAAGATTAATAGGATTCAATATCTATCTGCATAAATTTCGTTTGTATTTTGATAGGTTAATTTTTAAATCAGTCAACAGTATCTGTTGTATCCAACTAAAGATCTAATTTCACAAGGTTTCTCCATGTGGGGAATATCCTATCTGTAATGCTTTTGTTGTGGAGGCGCAATGGCTCAGTGGTTAGGGCAGTGGACTCGCGGTCGGAGGATCATGGTTTCGATTCCCAGACTGGCCATTATGTGTGTTTATTGAGCGAAAACACCTAAAGCTCCACGAGGCTCTGGCAGGGGGTGGTGGCGACCCCTGTTGTACTCTTTCACCCCCAACTTTCTCTCACTCTTTCTTCCTGTTCTTGAGTAATGCTGCGATGGACTGGTGTCCCATCCAGCTGGGGGAACACAGAGACCAGGCCCATAAGCCTGGCTAAGCTTTAAAAGGGCGCATAATAATAAAAAAAATAATGATTTTGTTAATGTGACCTGTGTCAGATTTGGATGGACTAATCAGCCTAGTAACAGAGTTAAAGGAGGAATTCAGTTTATGGTCCTTCAAGGTAATCTGAGGTTGTTTAGGTAGACACAGTTTTGAATACCAGGTTCTCAACAGTTCTGAGTCCTTCTAAGATGGAAAATGGCATAGTTTTATATCCCTTATTAAGCTTCTTACATATAATATTCTTGTAGTGATCAATATTAAAATTATACAGGTTGCTTGTCTTGTTGAACTGCACTTGTATTCTGTCACATTTCCTTAGCTCATCGATAAGGTTTCTGAGTTTTCTTAGGTATTTCTGTGAATCATGTTCTTCCAAAACATTATCATACCAGGTGCTCTTCCTGTTGCCAACACTCATCTGTTTCTAAGCAAAGTAATATTTCCCCATGGCCAGATGTTTTACAAAGTAGATTGGAAATGAATGCCTCTGCCTGTGAGATGGTGAGGGACCTGTGGAAGAGGTAAACCCAGAAGATGTGAGACAAAGTAGCGAGAAAGGATCTTCAGATGCTGAGCTTCACTGAGGAAATGACAAGGGACTGGGGTTGTGGCAATTTGGTGTACTTGAGAAGACATGTCAAATCAGTCATCCATACATATAGGCATGTCCTTTGCAGGTGTTGGTGCCATGTAAAATGCACTCATGCTGTTGCTGCATGAATATACCCATACTGGTGGCATATAAAAAGTACCCAGCTAACTCTGTAAAATGGTTGGTGTTAGGAAGGGTCCAGCCATAGAAATCATGCCAAAACAGACAACTGGAGTCAGAACAGCTCCTTGGCTGACAAGCTCCTGTCAAACCGTCCAACCTATGCCAGCATGGAAAATGGACATTAAATGATGACAATGATGATGATACAATGTTAACACTGGAGACATTTATACATGCGCACACACACACACATGATACACAGCCATGTTTGCACCTTATTTTGTTAAAATCATCATTTCCAAACTCAAGTCCTTACTAATCACTCCCTGCTGCTTTCTCTATTGTCTAAACATTGAATGATGCATTACTATAAACAACAAGAGATATAACCTGAACATCAAGTAAAGAAAAAACAAAAAAATCTAAGTTCAAAGTTATTTATTAAAATATTAATAAACTTTAACATTCTTTTCTAAGAATTTGCCTATATACATGCTTTAAATTACAATGTTTTTAGAAATTGGTTAAACTCAGCTGCAGAAGATTTAGCAATAGTTGTGCAAAATTCTTTATCAGTCTGA
Organism: Octopus maya; assembly: GCA_027122535.1. NCBI lineage: Eukaryota > Metazoa > Mollusca > Cephalopoda > Octopoda > Octopodidae > Octopus > Octopus maya. Next base: position 149,479,910 of record JAOPJW010004870.1, read on the forward strand.
GTAACCAAAGCTTTTAATGATACGTAGTTTTCTTTGCATGGATCATACTGGTTTCGTTTAAGGTATTTCAAAAATTGATGCCGTTCCTTAATTTTGAAAAGGCGTGTTCGGAATATTTGTGGCCATTGAACTAATTGTACATGATTCAAGCCCATTTCATGATGAAGGTATTCAAATTTATTAGTGAGAAGATATTTATCTGAAAAACAACAGAACAGAAACAATAACAAAATGTGGTTAAAGAGGAAAAGATGACAAACTATTACTTAAAACTTTCACATAATCTATTTTAAAAAGTTTCATTAAAAGATAAAATAAAAATTACATCAATCTTTCTACTATAATACTGTAAACACTTTTATAAAAGTTCTTGCTCAAAACGTTTTACAGCTCACCAAAATATATCTAAATATCATTATAGGCACAAAATTTGATCTTATGTACAATAAAAAAAAAATGAAGTTAATATAATTTAATAATTATATGTAGACCTATGAAGAAGTTGGACAACTGGTGAAGTGTGATCTTCAGATGTTGAGTATCATGGAGGCGATGACAAATGATTGAAATCTTTAGTGATTCACTGTGCTTGAGAAGATGTGTCAAGCTAAGTGAAATCATAATCATGGCCAGTGCCAGTCACACATAAAAGGCACTTGTGCTGGTGACATGGAAAAAGCACCCAGTACACTCTGTGGAATGGCTGGCATTAGAAATGTCATCCAGCAGTAGAAACCAAGCCAAAACAGACAGTGGAACTAGTTGCAGTCCTCCAGCCCCAGTCAAACAGTCTAACCCAAGTTAGCATGGAAAACAGATACTAGATGATGATAATGATATTGGACAATATATATTTTTAGTTGATATTTCAAGAGGACGAATTTAATTGTAGAAAAATATATTTAATTATTAATACTACACTACAGAAGAAACTTAACTGAATAAAAATCTCATTAAAAATATCAGCTGAATTAATGACAAAGGTTAAGACTCATCTCTAAAATAATATCTTCATGTTACTAAAAATACTGTAACAATACCATTCTAGAACAATATTTTTTAGCTCAGATTAGAATGTCCCCAAATAATAGTATCAGTAATATCAGCAGCTCAAAGACAATACTCATGAACACCTCCAGAGGTGTGTGTGGGTTAATTACTGTTGTAATCAAGTTCAGTTTATCTCTCTTAGGCACTTATCAGTCCCAAATATTCTACCTGTTTTATGTGCAAACTGGCTACATCTGGCTTCTCACACCTACCCTACAATGTCATTCTAAAATGAAACAACCAGATCGAAATCTTGAAGCTACAAGATAATGCAGGATTCATTCAAAGCAATGTAAATAAATAAGCATTACAGTTGACAAAAAAAATCTGAATGCTAAAGAGTTAACCTAGACGAGGAAACACAGCATGTCCAAATTTCCATAGTACACTATATGATAAATTGCTCCACATCTATGTTTCCAGAGAGATCATGAACCACATGTACCATACCAAGTTCTTTGACCGACTACCTACATGATATAAATTTGTTTGATCAAACAATAACCCCAGTATTTGAAAGAGAAAAAAAATCATTTGTGCTTACTGGAAAGGTAAACTTTTGGAACTAACAAAAATATTTTTTGTAGATCTGAATTTGTGAAACCAAGAAATTCTTTCATTTCAAAATGGATTGCCTGAAAATTAAAATATGACATGAAGTTAAAATTTATGGCAAGTAAAGATAATGAATTGCATAACTATACAGGACTTAATGTGAGTATATAATTTCTTAATTAGGGATGAGTTTTGGCAAATGAGGCCAGGAGTGACATAGAAACTCCTGAGTTAAAAGTCAAATATTTAGTACTATTGTACTGTATAGAGAACAATGTTTTTATCAAGCATAAGGTCAATTTTGTTATGACAGATGTCCCCAGAAAAGACACAAAGGCCATAACTTCTTGTTTCCTATAGCTTGTAAGCCTTCAAGCCTTTAGAAAAGAAACACTAATACAACTTCATATGAACACTAGCTTTAAAGCTCTTCTTATAAGAAACTGAATTTTAAAATTAATCTATTTTGTAACTAAAAATAATATCCAATACTTACTTTAATTGCTTTGATGTCATATGTGATAAGTTTTGGTAGTCGGCATATTACTTCTCGGATTTGATTACCTGTCAGAGAAGAAATGGATTAACAAAAGGAACCATTGAATAGAAAAACAACAGTTTCAGAAAAAGATACCAGACTTTTTTTTTCATTCTAGAAGTAAAACATTACACAAAATGTCTAATTTGAATTCAAAGGCCAGTCAGGTGGTACTGACAATGGCCACGCTCAAAATGGTGTATTTTACGTGCCACCTGCACAAGTGCCAGGAAGGCAACGCTGGGCACAGGTGCCATCACGATTTCGGTTTTGCTTGCCCCAACAGGTCTTCGCAAGCCAAGTTTCATGTCCAATGAAGGAGATGACGTTGGCATGGGTGCCAGTCGTCGAATTTAGTTCGATTTCGATTTCACTTGCCTCAACAGGTCTTCGCAAGCGGAGTTTAATGTCCAATGAAGAAAATTACAACAATAATAAAGAACAAAGCTTTTGAAATGTATCTCTCAGATCAATTCTATATTCCAGTATAAGGTATCATACATAGATAGTCATATGTCAGTCTTGAGAGACCATGGATCTGTACTTGGTGAATTTTGTGTTAGCTGCTGACGGAAGTGTAGCATCTGCTGTGGCCGTACAGGCCCACATGGGAGAGGCAGTCTTACATACAAGGGTGGGGTAGGGGCTGAAAAGTTCCTGATTTTAAGGGTACTGGGAAAGACCTACATGGAGGTCCAACATTCTGTGTTCTTTAACAGGGCTTAGAAAAACTGAAGGACCACTACAATAAGTGTGTGAATCTGAGAGGAGAATACATTGATTAAATTCATAATTAACTGATCCCCCCCCTGTATTTTCTTTTACCCAAAATCATAAAACTTTTCACCACTCCTTCATATGTGGAATGCCTTCAAAGAAGAGCCACCAAATTGAACGCCACTCTTTATATCTGTATGAAACAACTGGATAATCCTGGAAGGTTTTGGAAGGTATCATACACGAACATTTCAAAATTCATATGACTGTCATTACACATACTTTTGACAGGGGTCATGAAATAAAGGCCAGAGCTGGCTTTACAGTCACAGTTGGAAGCAATTATTAGGTGAATGGGGTTGAAGCTAGTAAACATTTATTGACTCTGAAAACCAACTAAATCACCACCATTACCATCACAAATCCACAGACATTTCACAATTAGTTGTAATGTGTCTGTGTTCACGCATAGTGCTGACATTCTAACGTATCACATCAAAGCTATTCTCTAATGTAAAGACACCATTGACAATGTGATGTATAGCATTAATAATAAAACAAGGAACCTGAGAGGATAGGTTCAAAGATATTAAATAATTAGAATGTATTTCTTTACAATATTTGACCATTTTAAGGCAGCGAGCTGGCAGAATTGTTAGCATGCTGAGCAATATGTTTAGTGGCATTTCTTTCACTGACTTCACATTTTGAGTTCAAATTCTGCTGAAGTTACTCTTTGTCTTTCATCCTTTCTGTTAGTATTTTTCGGTTGATAACTGAAGTATTAGGGTTCTGGTGTCTATCCAACATATATGTTTTGTAGTATTAAATGCATTTTTTCATTTATGGAATAACTAAACACCATGCATCCTGACTTTTGTTAACAGTAAGTTTGTGTGTGTGTATATATATATATATATATACATATATATATATATATGTATATAATACAGAATGAGACAAGAACGCAAAACATCCAGACAGTTTAGGTGATACGAGAAAGGGACAAAACATACAGATAGACGATACAAAGAAAACACGGACATGTCATTCGGAGTTTTCTTTCTTCAGTCGAGATCCATATATTTATCTGTGTTGTGTATGTGTATATTAGTGTGGGTGTGTGTGTGTGTGTGTGTTTGTGTTTTTGTGTGTGTGTGTGTGTGTGTGTGTGTGTGTGTGTGTATGTGTGTGTCTGTGTGAGCAAGGAAAGAAAGAAAAACTTCTCGAAGCTATGACACTTCTCTTGCAATTATAAATCATATGCAAAATATTTTCTAATATCATTGCAGCTACTAATACTAATAACAACATTTTATGACACAACAAATATATCATTGTTAACTAAACATTAACACTAACTTAACTATTGGTTTCTTTTTTTTTTTTTTTTTTAAGTAGCAGCTTTGAGGAATTTATTCTCTAAACAAATCATAGCTTTCTACACACAACCAGTGTAGATTCTTGTACATCTCTACTTAGTGGTTCTCTCTCATCATTACCACTTTCAGATGGTTGTACAACGAAATAATCTATGTTAATGACGTTATAATACAACAAAAATATGTCCAGGCTTCTCTTTCCTATTTGACAATATAATTAAAATGATATTAAACAATAACTAACATTGGTTTTCATCAGTGATTAATTATTTCTAGTTAATATATTTAATGCTACCAGCATTGAATATGTTAATATTAACTTGGCTACAAATAAGATATCTATTTTATATGATATACTTGCAGCTGTTGTATACTACGGACATTTTCTAAAGTGTGTACACTTTTACAGTCTCAGTGGGTGTGAGAGAGAGAGAAAGAGAGACAGACAGACAGGTAGACAAACAGACAGACAGACAGACAGATATATAGACAAACAAGCATGATATTAAAATTACATGCTTGTATCAACGGTATCATATGACAGAGAGGGCATAATGATAATGACAGCAGGGTCACAAACCAATACCTGAAACCTATAAAACTTATTTTATTCCACTTATTAGTATTATATACATTTTCCCTTGTGAGATAAAGAGAAGGGATATTTTTAAAAAGAACTTGGACACTGTTGGAGTGGGGCCTATTTTAGTCATTAGAAACCATTTCCATTACTATCTCCAAGTGGTTATGTGGTATGATGCCAGCAACTAGGGAGCTGACTGGAACCGTGAACTGACCGAAATGGCGAGCTGACCAGAAGAGGAAGAAGGGCAGAGGGAGACTCGATTGGGATTTTGTGCCCTTTTCGAACGGGGTTGTTGTGAGGAGAAGTGTCAAGTGATTGTCTGGGTGTTGGGAGAAGCAGCTGCTATTTCCAGAAAAGCAACGCTGCGCACAGGTGCCATCCCGATTTTGCTTGCGCTTGCCCCAATAAGTCTTTGCAAGCTGAGTTTCATGTCCAATGAAGGGGACGACGTTGGTATGGGTGCCAGTCGTCGAATTTAGTTCGATTTCGATTTCACTTGCCTCAACAGGTCTTCGCAAGCGGAGTTTAGTGTCCAATGAAGGAAAGGTATGCATAAGTGGGCTGGCTACACCCCTGGCAGAGGCCTTGGATTTAG
>JAOPJW010004870.1:150993685-151003790 GCA_027122535.1 Octopus maya
TAATATTTACACCTTAATTGCAGAAGCATCAGATTGTTCTACAATCAGCAAAATCACTTGCCTGTCTGTTTATCTATCTGCAAGCATAGCATAAGTTTGTTGTCTCTGCCTGTGTGTAGATATATTTTTTTGCCACTGATGAATACAACTGACTGAATAATTTATGAATCTTATGAAATTTGAAAAAAAATTTGATTCAAGTAGGTTCCATCATTGTCTTTATTTTTTTATTGAATCAGAAACATAGTCAGAAAGGTACTGTTTAGGTTTACATATCAGTTCAAGCTATATATGTCAACTCAGCACAGATCCTCTACTGTAGGTTTATAACTTCTACTACTATCTTATTGATTTCCTTTCTCCATACTCTGGTATTCAAGTTAAAATGTTTGGGTTTTATTTTCATGTTTTTATCTATAAACCCATGCAAGATTAAGAACTGTGAAAGAGCTAGAGAGTTAGCTAACTTGTGTGAGAGATATACTTTGGGATTAAGATCTATGGAAATTATTTTTATTGAGTTGTGTGAGCAACTTTTATTATTTAAGACTAGACAAGCAAATTGCCTACTGATTTGGTGGTTTACAAGTTTCAATCCTGCCAACAGTTCTTTTTTTGTGTATATATGTATGTGTGTGTGTTCATGAAAAGGGTCAAACAGCATATTTTACATCTGAAATCTGTGTTATAGATACAGCTACCCCTGTGTCACTGAGCAAAGCTGACTGAGTGATATTCAGTAAGAAGAGACCACTTCAGTTTATTCATTGACTCCTGTTAGCATTCCATCTTTATCAAGAGTAACATATAATTGTCACCTATGAATAATAGCCAACTTTGAGCAATCGAATGTCCAATACAATATAGACAGGAAGTGAAATAACATGAGTGGTTCTATATAATAGAGCTAAAAAGAGATCAGAACTTTGGAGAAAAATGTTTTACTGTAATAGAGATTTCCAAACTTTCTTTTTAAAAGTATAGAGTTTTGTCCTCTGATTTCAAAGAATAATCAGGTTAGAAATGTTATCTTTCTATGATTATTTAGATTGAAGATTTCCTTTAAATATTGATATATGCATAAGTATTATTAGAGTAGTTTAGTTAGATGCCCCTTCCATACACCATAAAATAGGAATGATATATGTTTTGTTAAGTGGACAGAGATAAATATGAAGATATTACTTGTCTGAAAGTACAGCAGAAATACTTTTTGTGGTTAGTAACCTACCACTGTAAGAAACCAATCACCACACAATCACTTTATCTGGGATTGTTCTTGGTTGTTAAATTTGTGCTACGTGATTCCTCTTTTAAGCTGATCTTGCAACTCTGATGCTAATGAATAATTGCCTCATATAACCCATGCTGGCTGACTGGTTTACCTCCCATGCCATTTGATGCCAAATTTATCAAGGTATGCTTTTGTTCTTTATAGTAACTATGAAATGTTGTTAATGTAAGATGTTCATAAAATTTGTACTAATTGCATAGATATATTTCACTCTTAAGTAAAAATCTTTTCTTATATCTTTTGAAACGGCTAACTAACGTGATTTCTCATTGACAGTTTTTGATTATTATCATTAATTAATTGAAAAATTGACCCCTTTAAATGTCCATAAAAAAGAAAAAATCTTTTCTAGTATATTGAGATTGTGTGAAAAAATTTAAATTTATTTTTTCTTGGTAGAGGATACAGAAAACAGTGGTAGTCTTTTTAATCAAGAAATGTGGAAAGAAAAAAAAAAAAGAAAATGATTTTAAAAGTTGATAAAAGAGAATTTTTTATTTTTATTTTTAAAAAATAAAATTTTTTTAGTTTATTTTAGTATTTATATCTATGAATAAATGTATTTCTTACTATTCTGCAAACACAAAACACACACACACACACACACACACACACACACACACACACACACATACATGCAAACAACGGCTTCATATAACACATACATAAAGTGGATTTTGTAGAATTTTAGAGAGAAAAGGAAATGAAACTCATGATTGAAAGCTATAGGTGTATATTTTAGTTTTTTTAGCAGAACATGAAATCTGTCAAACACAAATATTACACAATAGTATCTTAAATGAAGGAATGTTTATTTTCCACCTGCTTTATTTTGATAGATACAAATTTCACAACTATATTCACTCATATTTTCAACCAAACAAAACAGAAAATATACAACTTTAATTTAAAACCATATATACACATCTCAACACAAATCTTCACATGCACACAAGTCAAAGAAAATATTGCATAAAATGTTTCTCTAAAAGTTCACTTTAAGAAATAATTATTAAAAAAAATAAAAACCTTTTAAAAAAAAGATGAAGTTTCTATGTTTTCTATAATAAAGGCTGAGTCTCTGAAAAAAATTCTTTTTTTATAATAAATTTTTGTGTCTATAATAAACATTGACAATTTTTTTAAATTCCTCCCTTCCCTAATTTTTGTCAAACCCCAAGCCAATGGCCACAGGTTGGTATGGCCTACTGTTTTTGTTGACTGTAGCAGAACTTTTTAAGAATTTCACAAAGTGGGGAAAAATTGTTTTTAGGAAAATAAAGAGAAAAATACACAATATTCTAAAAATTGTCCCAAACTGTTTATTTTTTAAATTATTTGTTCAATCCCTGAAACACTTGTCTCTGGAAATAATTTTTTTTCTTTTCTTTATTTTTTGTTTACCCAAAGGAGAAGCAATTTCTACCTTTCTTCCTTCCTGCTAATATTTATTTAACATGGTAAGATATTTGATAAAAATGACTAAAATTACTCCACAGTTCCATTGTTCCATTTTCTTTTCTGCAGCATTGTTACTATATTAATACACATGATATGAACATATATGTATATGCATGTTTAAATATTATATTGACATGTATAAAAATATGTATATACATCATCATCATCATCATCATTATCATCATCGTTTAACGCCCGATTTCCATGCTGGCATGGGTTGGACGGTTTGACTGGGAACTGGTGAGCCAGATGGCTGCACCAGGCTCCAATCTGATCTGGCAGAGTTTCTACGGCTGGATGCCCTTCCTAACGTCAACCACTCTGAGAGCCAGTCAGGCAGTACTGGCAATGGCCACGTTCAAATGATGTTTTTATGTGTCACCTGCACAGGAACCAGTCCTACAGCACTGGCAACACCCTCACTCGAATGTTGTTTTCCATGTACCACTGCATAAGTGCCAGTAAGCCGACACTGGTAACGATCATGCTCAAATGGTGCTTTTTACATGCCACCGGCCTTAGCAACAATCATGCTCAGATGGTGTTCTTAACACTCAACTAGCATGGATGCCAGTCATGCGGTGCTGTCATTGAATTTGATTTTGATTTCACTTGCCTCAACAGGTCTTCACAAGCAGAGTTTAGTGTCCACTGAAAGAAAGGTACTCCTAAGTGGGCTGGTTACACCCCTGCCATAGGCCACAGGTTATGGTCTCACTTGGCTTGTTGGGTCTTCTCAAGCACAGCATATTTCCAAAGGTCTCGGTCACTAGTCATTGCCTCGGTAAGGCCCAATGTTCGAAGGTCGTGCTTCACCACCTCAGCCCAGGTCTTCCTGGGTCTACCTCTTCCACAGGTTCCCTCAACTGCTCGGATGTGACATTTTTTCACACAGCTGTCCTCATTCATTCGCAACACATGACCATACCAGCGCAGTCGTCTCTCTTTTACACGACGTCTGATGCTTCTTAGGTTCAACTTTTCTCTCAAGGTACTTACACTCTGTCGAGTATGCACACTGACATTACACATCCATCGGAGCATACTGGCTTCATTCCTTGCAAGCCTACACATGTCTTCAGCAGTCACAGCCCATGTTTCACTGCCATGAAGTATAACTGTTTGTACACATGTTTCACTGCCATGAAGCATAATTACATAATTTATATCTAGTTTCATGACTTGGGGCTCTAAGTTCACAATATTATTTACGTTAACTAAATCACTACACATCCATCATTATGACATAGGTAATCTATGGAAATCTATTATTTATTAATGTAATTATTATCTAAATACTTTTTTTTTCACTTGTTTCAGTCATTAGACTGGGCTATGCTGGGGTACCACCTTGAATTTTTAGTCAAATAAATCAACACCAGAATTATTATTATTTTCTTTTTAGCCTGGTACTTATTCTTTTGCTAAGTTATAGGGACATAAACAGACACATGCATGTGTGAACACACACACACACACACACACACACACACACACACACACACACACGTAATGGGTTTCTTTCAGTTTTCATTTACCGAATCCACTTACAAGGCTTTGGTCAGCCCAAGGCTATAAGAAGAGTACTATGCAGTGGGACAAACTGAGAACTATGTAGTTGGGAAGCAAACTTGTTACCATATAGCCAGCTCATGCCTTGTTTGTGAAACTTGTAATAAAAGTTTTCTACCATAATTCCCTTTACCTTGCCAATGCATTATAGGGATATAACTACCTAACTGTTGTTTTATTTTATCAACTATCTGGAAAGATGAAGAGTACATTTATTACAAGCAACAAAATTAATGATTTCACTGATGCATGAGGACAAATTAAAGTTGTGCTAATATTTTATTAGTATTCTAGAATAACCTCCCTATTGAAATATTTATAACTTTTTAATGCAAATTTAATGGATCACAATAACAACATGTAATAAGACAAATACCAATCCAATGCTGTTTAAGAATGAATGCTGCTTATTTAATGATTCAAGTAAAAGTCATTATGATTAACCCTTTAACATCCAGATTATTCTGTCAAATGCAATGCTTTCTCATTCACATTGTTTTTAATTAGTCATGCATTATCTCAGAGCTTTGAGATTTTGATGATGGGTTTATTTGTAGAATAACATTGTAGGGTAGGTGTGAGAAATCAAACCTGTCCTTCTGAACATAAAATAGGTAAAATATTCAAGCAGAATATGGCTGGTTTAAATGTTAAAGGGTCAAATCTCTTCCACATCAATTCAATAAAATAAAGATAAGAGTTGATAAAATCAGCTTTGAAGAGCAGAAATAATGTTATCATTCATCATAAAAGTAGTTACTAGCAGTAACCTTCAAAATAAAAGTAAAATAACTTAATATAAATACTTTTATATAAAATTATGCTAAAACTACCAGTCAGCTTTCCATAGATACTTTTAATTGCATCAGAGGAAGAATATCATTTACCTAGCAAGTTATGAGTATGTTGTGGTGACATGTCACTAGTTCATTCTTTGTCAACTTTGGCTACCAACCCAAAGGTATCTTAGAATACTTCTGTCAGTAAAAGAAAGTCATGCTAAATTGAATAAATGATAGATTGAAGAGAAATATAAGAACTCAATGGGATGAATATAGACAAACACTATTGATTTGAAGTAAGCATAAAAAGAATTCATTTGGAAAATTATATAAGAAAATGATGACATAATAGCTTGATGAATGTTACCAGGTGGTGGATAAGGAATAGATTAGAAATAAATGTAACAAGCACTGATTATGATGATGATAACAATAGCAATGATGTTCATGGTAATTAAGACAATAATAATTACAATAACAGACCTGGCAGGGTTTGGTTCAGCTGTTGGATGGAGAGACATAGTCAGCTCCCCTAACCTACTGAATGCTGCCCCGGCAGCAGTGAAAATCTCCCCAACCTGAAAATAAAAAATAAAAAGAGAATCTTCAATACACAACAGAAAATGTAGCGCAAGAGCATTCAAACAGTAATTAAAGTTAAGACATTAGGCCTCTGATCATTAAGATCAAACTCTGCTACAGCCATTGCATTGTACACATCACTCAGCTTGACCAGATTATGATAGGTGTTTACACCATTATGTCATATTTGAGTACTTATAAGCTGCAAAAGACTTAATGTAATTATTCGTTTTTTTTTTTTAATATTTTAAAAACATTTAACCTTCTCTGCGCTGTTGTTGCAATTTGTCACCCATGGATTTTCTATCCTATAGCTGTAGGTGTATTTTGTTGCTTTAGGAAGGGTGCTTAAAATAAACATTTTGCAACATTTATTTCCAGAACAGGTTACTTTCAAGTCAGAATGAAGCTAAACTTCCGTTTTCCGATGTCATTTCATTGTTTATATACTAACTATGAAGTAATAAAGCTTTGAAATCAAACTTACTGTTTTGGATCTTTTATTGAATGAAATTGGCCACTTCTGCATTTGAAGCTTTTCTGGAAAACCAGACATGATTTTGAAGGATTTATTCAGGAAGATATTGATGGTAAAATTATTTGATGATGAGGAAGTAGACTGTGCTTACAGTTATCATCATCATTATTTAATGTCTGTTGTCCATGCTGGTATGGGTTGGACAGTTTGACTAGGGTTAGCAAGCTGCACCAGACTCCAGTCTAATTTGGCATGATTTCTACAGCTTGATGCCATTCCTAATGCCAACCACTCCAAAGGTGCAATGGGTGCTCTTACATGCTGTCATGGGTGAAATTTGCATGACATCGGTATCTGCCACGAATGTGATTTTGCCCAGCTTGATGGGTCTTTTTCTCAAGCATGACATAATGCCAAAGGTCTTGGTCATTGCCTCCGTGAGACCCAATACTTTTTCAAGTATTAAGCCTCACAGAGCTCAGCTACTTTACCTCCATGAGGCACAACACTTGAAAAGTGCTTTTTATGTGCCACTGGCACAGGTACCAGTTACATGACATAAGCATCAGCCATCTCAAACACAGCATATTGCCAAAGGTCTTGGTTACTAGTCATTGCCTCTGTGAGGCCCTAAGTTCGAAGATCATGCTTCACCACCTTGTCCCATGTCTTCCTGGGTCTACCTCTACCACAGGTTTCCTCCACAATTAGAGCTCAGCAATTCTTTACACAGCTCTCCTCGTCCATATGCATCACATGACCATATCAGTGCAGTCATCTCTCTTGCACACCACATCTAATGCTTTTTATGCCTAACTTTCCTCTGAAGATGCTTACACTCTGTTGAACATACGCACAGCCAGTGCACATCCAGTGAAGCATACTGGCTGCATTTCTTTCAAAACGATGCATGTCCTTGACTGTCATAGCCCATGTTTCACTATGTAGCATAGCTCTCTGAACATTGCCCAGACTAATCTTATTCTCAGAGCTATGCTCCCAGAGCATCCACCTCTGCTATTAATTTGGTCAACTAGATAACAGAAGCTATCTACTACCTCTAGCTTACTCACCTAGCAGTTGATGGAGTCTATCTTCTGTACATTTTTGGTGTTTATTGTACCTGTGCATCTTCCACATACAAAAGCTTATTTTCCCTGTTAACCTTCCTCTGATATTTCTGCACCTTTTATGCGTCCATAGATTACACCAAGTGCATCTTATGGAGTTTCGATACCTTTTCTACAGACTGAGCAGGGCCATCTGCCTGAAGGGATTCATGATTTATTTGCCTTCCTACTCACTAACACTTTGGTTTTTGCTAGGTTAACTCTAAGTTCCTTCGATTCTATACCTTGCTTTCACACCTGGAACTTCTTTTCTAGTTCTGGTAGTGATTCAGCGTTAAGAACAAAGTTATCAGCACAGAGGAGCTCCCAGGGGCAGCCTGTCTTAAATTCTTCTGTTATTGCCAGGAGGACTATGATGAACTGAATTCTTCACTGTACTTGTTGCCAACCCTCACTTTACTGGTCGCGTCCCTGTATATGGCTTGTACAGCTCTCACCAACTACTCATCTATCCCTAGTTTCCACACTGACTGCCAGATAAGGAATCAGGGAACTCTGTCAAAGGCTTTCTCCATGTCAACAAAAGTACAGAGGTTTATCTTTGGCTATGTATTTCTCCTGCAACTGCCTTACCAGAAATATTAGCATCAATGGTGCTTCACCCTAGCACAAAACCAAACTGCGTTTCATCTAGACTAACTCTCTCCCTAATTAGTTGGGCTATGACTCTCTCTGTAACTTTCATCACATGATCCAACAATTTGATACCTTTGTAACTATTTCTAAGGCATTGGGTGTGACTCCTGCATGAACTACCTGATTTACAAAATGGGTTACTAGACCATAACCCACACCACCAGATATTTTAAGCAGCTCAGCCATGATTCCTGATGGACCAGGAGCTTTTCCTATCTTCATATCCTTAATTGCTTTATCTACCAAGGTACTGTTGATTCGGATAGCTGGTCCTCAACTGGGTCAACATTTGGCACTCTCCTCCTCCCATTCATTCTCCACATTCAGCAGGCTTTCATAATGGCATTTCCAAGCCTCTTTCTTTGCAGAATCATTAAATACAAGTGCACCATCATCCATGCAGACACATTTCTCTCTTATGACATCACAGTTTTCTCTCACACACTGTCTTGCAACCTGAAAAGCTTCAGTTCTTTGGTCCTCATGTCACTAAACATAGGCAAACTTCTTTTCTGCTACTCCCTTGGCTAGATATATCTGCCTCCTAGCTTGCTTTCTGGTTATCTGATCCAGTTTCTTGCTTCCCGCACTCTTCTTGACCTGTTTCTTTGCTCTAATGGCCCTGTCTGCAGCATTGTTCTTCCACTACATTACCATAGGTCTGGATGGGACTTTGCATCAACCGCAGATTTGGTCTGTAGCACTCAGCAAACTGTCATGCAGGAATTCTCAGTTGCCCTCTATGTCACAAGTCTATAGCTCCTCCTCCCTCTCATCAAATTTCTCAAGTAGGATGTCCCTAAATCTCTAACCATATGAAGGGTTCTTAAGCTTCCAAATCCTTCTTTTCCAGATTGGTCAACTTCTTGGTACCTTTCTGGCCTGGAATCTAATGTTATTAATGACTAAACTATGCTAGGGGGTACATTCTTCACCAGGGAGTGTCTTTGTATTTAAGAGCAACCATGCATCTCCATCTGGTGAGAATGTCATAAATCTGGCTAGCACAGTCAGCTGATTGATAGGTTATCAGGTGACTGACTGGCTGGCTTCCTAAAGTTGGTGTTGCAGATCAGTAGGTTATTTGCATCACAGAACTCCAATAGCCTTATTCCATCTTTGTTTTAGAAACCAATTCCATGGCCCACATGTACACCATGGAAGATACCAGGCTGCTGTCTGACATGACCATTGAAATCCCCAGCTACGAATGAGATCATTGTGACTTGTCTTTGAAATAACCTGCAGAAGAATATTATAAAAGCGGTCCTTCTGTTCATTCGATAGGCCCACTTGTGGGGCATAGGCAGAAATAATTGTTGCTATACTATTCTACAAGACTAGCTTGAACTTAAGCACTATTACACACTCTGACTACCTCTATGAACTTATCCACCCATTTCTCTCCAAGAAGTATGCCCACACTATCTATCCCGTCACTGTTACCTTTCCAGAAGTTTTTACACCTATGTGTCTTCCATGTGAGGAACCTGACTGAAGCTCCTTTCCACCTTACCACTAGGATGCAACATTCATCAACATGTCTCTGTTCAAGAATCTCAACAACCTCGCTAGATCTACCTTTCAATGTGTCTACATTGACAGTGTCAACTGTGAAAACTGGGAAAGGAACATGGGAAGGAGTGATGGTATTCAGCACCTGAAAGAAAGGTTTCGGTGATTGTTTGATAACAGACATGTCACATAAGTTGTTCTCACTTTAACCTATCATTATTCAAACATGTTAAAATTGTTGCCTCTATTGGGGATGAGTAATGTAAGCATTGTAAATATAAGTGTTACTGCTGCAAATATAAATAGGTCAATATTTAAATTAAGTAAATGAGCTGCTATTGATTAGTCCAACATATATATAGAGAAAGAGGTAGGTGGTTTGTTAATTTATTAAGTAACATATGTCCTTTTGGTGCATGCAGTAGTGTGGATGACTGGTGGAGGTGGGAGGGAGGGACGGAGGTGTGCAGGTATTTTGGTACAGAAGTGAGGCAGAGCCTGTAGGGGTTTCCAGTACAAGAGAATAGACTTCCAGTATAGGAGGTGGGGGCAGGAATGGATAGCTGCATCATGGACAAGCAATGGCCAGCTTCACCACAAGAAATAGAAATAGCAGTAAGAAGACACTAGTGAGGTGGAGAGAGAGAGAGAGAGA
>JAOPJW010004870.1:151259948-151276058 GCA_027122535.1 Octopus maya
CTAGCATGGAAAGCGGACGTTAAACGACGATGATGATGATGATGATATGTATTGTTTCTGGTATAAATTAATATTACTAAAAAATATTACGGGTGCCTGGCACATGGAAAAAAAACTGCTGGTACACTACATCAAATAATTTGAGAAGCACTGCTGTAGGTGCCCAGTCTAATTTTTTGCTTTACACAGGACTGCAGTTCCATCAAGGAGACAAACTACAGAAATATATGCTTCACAAATGGTAGCTACACATGTTTACATTCTAGGAATCATTGCAGTGCTTGTCTGTGCATCAGCAGCTACAGCATGCTTAAGCTATCATACAGAGGGTGCTGGTGGCAGACTAACCACCTGACAACTGCATTGTATCCCTTCCACAAGAAACTGAATTGCGGATGCTCTAACCTGTTCAGGAACAGCTTCCTCTTTACCCCTTTTTGGGTAAGACTGTTCACCCAGTTCATACCTCATCCCAGTTCTTATCTGCTAGGAAGTCAGAAGTGAACCAGATCCTGAGCAGTTTAACTAGACCATCAGTCCAGCATCCTACAATGCCATCTGACGGCATGAACTTGCCTCTCTCGGGTGCCCAGTTGACTTGTTGTCCTTGGCTCCTGTCACTGACTCATATTCCTTTAGAATGATGCTGATTGTCTCCACTTCAGAGGACCCTTGTATGCTCACATTACCTTCCCAGTTCAAAAGGGATGTCCCTCAACTGTTCCAATTTCTGTGGTAGTAGCTTGAGAGCCAGTATGTACAGAAGAGACAAGAGTGGGCTACCCTGATAGACTATGATGTATCAGATACATCAGATAGATGTATCTGATACTGAATGATTCCAATAGGTGGCCATTTATTTTGACCACTGAGCATGTACTGTTGTGCATTGCAGCAATTCAACATCTGAAAATGGTACTGAGCCCAGGCAATTTTAGGATGGTTTCCAAGTAACAATGTTTAACCCTGTTGAACCCTTTCAACTGATCCAGATTGGTCAGAGCCCCACCGAAGTCAGCTTTGTTTTACATAAGGTGGAGATTGTTGTAGATAGACCTGTTCAGGAACATGCATGTTTTCACTTCCCTGTCCAAACTACCAACAAGTGCCAACCATTTCAAAAACACCTTGGTTAAAATCTTAAACTTGGTGTTTAGCAGTTGGGCTGAAAATGGTCTAGTACATCTCTCTTTTGACAGTATCCTTTTTCAGTAGCATTACCACTTCCCAGCTAACAGCACTAGGAAATCTTACTTTCTGCTGCCAGTTACAGTACATATCTGCCAAGACATTACCAAACAAATCTGGCATGCACTTGTAGGGCAGACTAACCAGGCCAGGTGATTTGTGCCTTGTGCAACCACTTATTGTGCCCCATATTTCAGCAGCCATTATCAGCTTTTTGTAGAACCTTGCTTGTACTGTGAAGAACTACATCAACCCATCCAGGTATGAGCTAAAATCCACTACCATTGTTGACCCATCACCCTCTTCAAACAGTCTTGCAAACTTCACATGTCTGCTTGGAACAGAGTAGTATGTACCTGTTCTAGTGAAAAACCTGTTCATGGTTTTGTTACCACATTTTGTCTCCACCATTTGGGCTCATTGGCCAGTTTTAGTTTCCTTGCATTTGAACATCTGAACCTTGGCTTTCATGTTTCCCATTGACAAAATAGTCCTGGGTCATTCTCGTTGCTAGCATGTTGGTTGCAATGCCTTTACTAATCACTTTTTCTAGGTTGCGAATTAGTTCTCCCTCTAATATATTTCTTTTCTATCGCTAGCTCTTTGCTGATCATGATTCTGCTCTAATCTCCATCTTCAAGGTATCCCACCACTTCACAGTACCCCCATAAACTGCTGCTTAACTATTTCACTAATCTGGTACCTCTAGTCTTTGCATGCTGATAAGAATGCAATCAACTTCCAGTAACTGGGTCACTGTCTATGCATTCTAGCTAAATCAACTCAGCAGTTGATGCTATTCCTATTCATTATTCCTATCTAGATATGATCTGGATGACCTACTGTTGTTACTTCATGTCCATACTGGCACCTGTTGGACAGCTGGAAATTTCTGAGCAGATTTCAAGGCTTTTGCACCCCCTTTGGCTGTGAGCTACCTATGCACAGTCATTCTATGCATCCAAAATACATTTCCCATTCCCAACTAGTAGTAGTGATTGGGACATCCCTAGGAATGTTAGTAGAAGTCGGAAGAAATTTGGTTTTCCAACCCTTGTTGGGGAATGAACATCCACCACTCTAAAGATACCACTTTTACTGCTACTTACATCTATAACAACCAACTTACTGTCTAGTTCCAAGGAGATTTCCTGTACCTTGAGATGTAAAGATTTCCAGAATAGCACTGCTTCTCTGCCAAAAATGGCACCAGTGCATGCACTCCAGATGTCTTCGTCTCACTGACAGCTACCACATCAATGTCAAGTGACCTGTGATTCTTGAGCAAGTGATTTTGCTTCCAAGCCATGCATATTCATGCACCCCACTCTCAGAACAGCTCAGCATGTCGAAGAAAGAAAAGAGAAAGTTACTTACTTTGGTCTTTAAACCTCTCTTTGGACAAATGTTTCCCGAAAGGCTCTTCTAAAAGTCTTTGATGAATTATTCTATTGAAAATACCCACACTAGATGGGAATTTTTCAAAGAATGATTTATAGATGTCTAATTATGTTTTTATCAAAAAACTGTCTTTCAGTGTTTTAAGGATGAATTCCACAAATTCCTCTCTCTCTATCCAAATCTTGTCTTTCACATGAATTAAGCATTCCATAAATTCACTTTTGTTTTTATTTACAACAGTGAAGTTGATAGGGTTTGTTTCTTTGCAGTTTGATTTTTTTTGTTATTTTGTTTTTGCTGTTTCAGCTTTGGCTGTTGTGTTGTGTGTCTTTTATTATTATTGTTGTTGGTGGTGATAGTGGTGGTGGTGGGGAAGTTGTGAATTGGGCTGCTGTTGTGGGTTTTTGTTGTATCTGTGGTGTGGAGCTATGTATCCTCCTTTTTCACCTTTCTCCCTTTGGTGATTGATTGCCATGTTTCAACCTGGAATTGATGGGAGATGGGGATGTTTGGTCAGAATGTGTGATATGTTTTTTCTTGAATTGTTTTTGTCTGTGTCTGTGTTGGTTTGGGGAGTAGGGAGTTTGGGACGAGCTTGCTCTTCTGTGGGAGCCTGGAATAAAGTTCTTTGATATTTTGGCAATGGTTTTGGTGCAGGAGTTCTCAACTGCTCCTTTGTTTTGCAGTTAGTGTTGATGTGGTTGTGGTGTTGGCAGTTTGTATTTTCTTTAACAGAGGTCTGAAAGCCTTTTGATGAGTGGTACTTTCACAGGCCTAGCATTTTGCCTTTCTGCTTTCTTATGAGCTCCAGTTTTTTAAAATTTTCTAATCTGAGCTGCATTTTTACCTCTGGATGATGATGATCACTAATCAGTTTTCTCTAGGGGCTGATTTCATGGTGAGTATGTCACTATTTTTATCCAGTATCATCCCAAAATAGTGGATATTTAGCTCTAGCAGCACATTTGAAAAGGTCACCTTATTCACACATCTCCCTAGACAGGCAGAAATTAAAATATGCTCTTCTGTGGAACAAGTGTGAATGACAATTTACTGAGCCTCCTCTTCATGATGACAATAGCCATCAATTAATCAAAATCTCTCCACAGATGTCATGCCAAACTCAACCATTTTTCAATTTCAAGCATTTCTCTGCCTGTACTAGTGTACGATTTTTCTATTTTCCTTGTCTTCTTATTAAGGTATCAATAGTTCACGTTTTGGTTTTTTTTTTTTGTTTTTCAGTCTGTTCTTTTAAGCTGGTGGTATTACAGGGATTGTGTGTTTCACCTGGTATCTTCTGTAATCTTTTCCAAAATTTCAATTGAGGATATGTTCTACATATCTTTGCTTGGTGATTTTAGTAAAAAGTGTGTTGTAGTTTTCTAAGTTGAAATAAAAATTTTTTGCATGTTTTCCATTTTACATCCATCTTTAATGTTATACTTGTTGTTGGTGTTGCTGTTACTTTCACTATCATCTATTTTGACAGTATTACTGCTTTTCCTGTGCACATTTTTTCATTGCACTCTTGTAACACTGCTCTGTCTCTCTTCTCTCATCAACATACATGTCTGTCTTGTCTGTTACTTTCTCCATAAAAAGAGAAAATAAAATCTTGATAACAGTTGTTGTTAGCTGTTTGTTGTAGGTTGGTGCTGACTGTTTTTGTTCAGAAATCATTTCTGGCAGGCTTGTATGTGGGCTACAAGGCCTGCTTTTGATCTTCAGTTGCAATGACATCTGCTGCAGGTGAGGTTACTTAACACAGTGGAGAAGTGATGCTCTCATGTGCTCTTTTATATTCTCTCTGTTGTTACTCCTCAATGGTTGTAATTATGAGCTTCACTGATTGGTGCCATTATCATGCTGCTGGGTTTTCTATTCCCAGGTGTCTGGGGAGGTGCCAAAGCAAAGTTCTTCATATGCCCCTTCAGGACATTCCAGTATTGCAGCCTCTGGCCACCATGGCTCCTCATGTCTTGACACAGTTAAGCATAGAAAACTGGTTTTGAGAGCTTGCCACTGTCCATCCTGCAAATATGTTCCACCTAGCTCAGCTGCCATGCAATGGGGATTGAGGACCCCCCACACTAACTGTGCCAATGCATCACAGGACCTCTACATCAGGAATGCGATCCTGGCATCTGATATGCAAGATAGAGCATGGATGGTAAAATTGAACTTGTGTCATGGCCTTGATGTTCCTGTGGTAGAGGGTCATGCATTCTGTGGTGTAGAGGAGGCAAGGGGGCACTGCAGCATTGTACACCTTTACCTTATTTGTTTTGGGCAATGTCATGGTAGCATCCATAGATACTTCTCAAGAGAGGCAAAGGCCTTTGTGCCAGACTGTATTTACCTCTCAACTTCACAATCAGATGATTTAGTACAAGTTACTGCTCTGCAGAGATAGGTAAAGGCCTTAAGGAGCTCTCCATGTACTGTCACTGGCTCGGGCTCTGTTGATCTATTCAAACATCTTTGTGAGAGCTGGTAGAGCAGTTCAGTATTCAAAATGTTGATCTTGAGACCAAACATGTCTTCTACACAAGAGAACCAATTCACATTGTGTTGCATGTCCTCAATGTTGTTGGCTATGAGTACTGAGTTGTCTGCATAAAACAACTCTCTAACACATATTTCTCTGATTTTAGTGGAGGCATGAAGACAAGTTGAAGAGCTTCCCATCTGTTCTGATGCAGATGAAAACCCCTTTGTGCAGACTACCCCTCATGGTGTCATGCACAGCTGTGAAGCAAAGAGAGAAGAGTGTAAAGCAAGCATGCTTCACACCATGGTTGACTGCAGATGCTTCATTAAATTCTCCATTAACTGAGAATGACCATTTCATTCCTGTGTGGAACTTCTTGATAATGTTAACAAGCTTCTCAGGGCATCTAATAAGTCTCCATCACTTTCCAAAGAGTTTCTCAGTCCACCATGTCAAATGGCTTAGAAAAGTCCACTAACACTATGAAGAAGGGTTGGTGTTGCTCTGCTGTTTTCTCCTGTAGTTGCAACAACTACAGAATATCTGTAGCTGATCTCCCTGGCATGAAGCCACATTGACTCTCTGGTAAGACCTTCTCTGAGATGTTTTTCAAGTGGTTGAGAATAATTTTCACAAGCATTTTGCCAGCTATGGCCCATGGAGGAATGCACCAGGAGTTCTCACATTTTGCTTGATTCTTCTTTTTTGTAAATGGTGACTACCAGGACATCCTTGAAGTCCTGAGGTACATACTCTTTAGAACGATAAATCTTTTTAACACCTTCAAGAGCTCATTTCAGAGTTTCTTCCCACCCTTTTTTTTGAGCACATATGAGAGAATATCATCCAAGCCTAGTGCTTTGCAATTTGCTGTTGCCTTTAAGGCTTTCTCCAGCTCCTGCATGGTTATCTTATGACAGAGGTCATCTTGTCTCTGGCGCCACTCTAGCCATTTGCAGAGGTCTGGTTTGATGGATTCTTGCTGATTGAGCAGATTATAGAAATATACCTTCCACCTAGCTTTGATCTTCTGGATGCCAGTGTGCAGTTTGCTTTTGTCTGCTGATTTGAGTTGTGCTACTACATTGCTCCGGAGCCATAAATTGCTTTCAGTCCTATACACAGCCTATGGTAGTCACGCTTGTCAACTACACTTTACAAAGTTTCTGCCTGCTTGCAATTCCAGTTATTCAGTGATATCACTTCTCTCTTTATTTTGGACTTGATTTCAGCAAAAGTGACCCTGCTCTTCTCTGAGTTTCCCTGCAAATGTTGCTAGTGCAGGCATTTCTTGCCATCTAGTAATTTCTGGATTTCCTCTCTGTGCTTCTAGAACCAATTGGGTGTTTTATGCTGAGAGGGCTTTAGGGTCACCTCAACAGCAAAGGAGTCTGCCTTCTTTAACACCTGCCAATGTTCTTCAATGTCATCCATCCAATCCATCTGAGCTAATTGTTGTACACTTGACTGCAGCTGTAATGGCAATAGTCAGTCTTGGACAGTGTTCCTAATTTGCTAGCTTGCTGGAAGTTGAACATCTCTGGCTTTTTGCTGGTTGAGGTCTTTCTCTGGAGCAGAGTGATCCTGAGTCTCATTTGACTCCTTGTGAGATAGTGATCAGTTAAGCATTCTGCTCATGCACAGGATCTCCTGTAGCCCAGTCTTCCAGGTAATGATGTAGTCCAACAGATGATAGTAGTGAAACCAAAATGGTTTCCATGTGAAATAATTTTTGTCAGGTTGATCAAAGAATGTATTGGTTACAAAGAGCTCCTGCTGTGCACTTAAGTTCAGCAGGTTTCCATTGAACTTCTTTTTGCTTTTGCCAAACTTGCCAATGATGCCTGCATATTTCTTACAATCTTCTCCCACCCTGGCATTGAAGTCACCTATAATCAGCAACTTGTCTTAGTGGGGAACCTTGCCTACAATCCTTGTCAGTTCTTAGTAGAATGCCTCTTTCTCCTATGGCTAGGTCATTGTTAGGGCATACGTATTGCCAAGGATCAGGTGTTGGTTATTCACAAATTGGTATCTGTAGGGTCATCATCTTCTCTGAGGTGGCTGATGGGAGGAAAGGTAGCCTCTTGGCCTATGTAACCCTCCTCTTGCAATTGGTTCTGCCCTTCAATCTTGGTCTCTTGAAGAGCAGCAATGCTTACACCATACCAATGCAATTGTTTTTTTTTTTTCAGTCAGGGCTGTTGTTTATTTGGGTGTGGAGTTTTCATTAAGTATAGTGTGCAAGTTCCATGCTGATACTGTTACCTTCATCTTAATTGGTGCTACTGCATTGCTCCTGGGGCTATAGATGGCTTTCAGTTCCATAAACAGCCCATAATAGTTGTACTTGAAGTAAATCCTGCTGGCTACAGTGAACCACCCAAGTTTTGTTCTGAGCATGCTTTCTTTACCCCACCTTTTTTATGGGGCTTCCCCTTCTAGAGCAGGCAGTGCTCCCTGAAAAGGGCTGCCCAGACACACTGCTGCCTCAACTTCCTGGTACTTAGCATTCAGCACTGACTGTGATAATCAAGAGTGAGCTGCTTGTGTGCAGGACTCTTGTTAGCAGTTTCCAGTTACTTTCACCTACTACTGTTACATTCACTCTATTACCATAGAGTTTCTCACTTCTCTGAACAAAACACCTTAGCGTCATCCTCCCACCAAACTACCTCTCTGGGCTTCCACACCAGGTTGCAAGTGGTTGACAATGGGGTTACTCTGCAGTAACAGCTGACTTACTAGTTGATGTCCAACCATTGTCTGATGGTACAGATCTGCTTGGCCACAATAACCTTCAAACCATTGATTTAGGACTCCTCCACCTTGTTGAATATTCAACATCATATTGCTGACATCTTCATCATATCCCTGGTATGGGAGGTTAAGGAGTTGCTAGCACTGGCCCAAGGTGTCACCTCTGTCTATGAATGGAAAAGGTGACTTACTCTCTTTTTTATGATCTATCACCGATGTGAGTGCTGTACCTTCCATACCATAATAATAGTAGAATTTAAATCAGGTCCTCCCACTCCAACCTAAAAAAGGCCATTAATATTGAAAAATCTCACCAGTAGTCTACAATTAACTTTCTTACTACAATGCTGCAAGATTTAAAACTGAATATAGGATTAAAACATTGCTTTTACAAATTTTCTGGAGCTGAAGCTAAGTCTGGCTTTCCAAAATATCAGCCAAAATAATGATAATAGTAATAATAATAAGCAGCAATCAAAAGTGCAAAAGAAAAAAGAATGAAATGGGAAAAAAAAAGTAAACAGAATAGTAATAGAATGTTGGCTGAGAAGTGAACCAGATAAAAGAGGCTTTATGAATCAAATGAAGAGAATATGGGATGAAAATGGAGGTCTTGAAGCATCCGCCCAGTGACTGATAGAGCAAGCAGGTGTAATCTGTAGAAACAACTGGATTATGGGAGTACAGATTGAAGAAATTCAGAGAAACATAATCAAAAAAGAGCAGAAGGAGAGTGAAACAGCAGTAGCAGAAAGTCGTAATGAAGGAGTAAGATGAAGAACATGAAACAGATGGAAACCACAGAGTACCAGAGAATACTGATAAAGTAACTAATGAAGATGATCTAGATGGACAAGTGACAGTAAGTACTGCACAAAACTTGAACGATGAAGAGAAGTACCACCAAATGTAAGATATATGAACAGAAAACAAGTAAGGAATGCCACAGGCATTGATTTAACCCTTTTGATACCAACCCAGCCATAGCTGACAAAAAATTTTTTGGTTCAAACAACCAACCTGGCTATAGCTGGCTGAGGGTACCCATTGTTATTTAAATGAGAATTTGAACACAAATCTCAATAGTACATTTGTAATAACACGTGATTTCACTTTGTAAATAATTGATTTGTAGTATCCGACATTGTTTGATGTGATATCTGAACTCAGTGAGTTTTGGGAGATTTTTTCTGTGTCGATGTTTTTCAACTTCGAAAATGGATAAGGAGTTTCATGCTATCACACAGTGATTCTGAATTTGAAGGTTTTTCAACAGAAGATATGGAGATATTGAGAAAAAGAATGAATGAAGTACAAAAGTATGTGGTGTACGAGAATGGATCAAATATTTCTGTATCTGAAACTGAAAGCAGTGATTCTGAAGAAACTGAAAACAGCGAAGGTGATTTTACATCGGAATGGAGTAAAAAGTTCTAAAATATTTTTATTAACAATTTTTCTGAGGAAACAGGGTCTACCCATAGTCTTTCTCAGGAAGTGAAACCATTAGACTTTTTTTTCCTTATTTTTTCCAGTATGCTTGTTTGAAGCCATCACTGCAGAAACAAACCATTATACAGAATATAAACAAACTGGAAAAAAAGATGGCTTGTGGTTTCCCACAACTGTAGAAGAAATATGGGCATTTTTTGTCATAAATATTATTATGGGTATAAATTACTGAAGCAATCAGGAACCTTTTGGCAGTCAGTACATTTCCAGTATTATGTCACAAGTATGATTTGTGAAACTGAACCTGTATTTACATGTGAGAGACACTAGCAGTACCCCAGTATGTGGAGAACCAAAACTTTGATCACTTATTTAAAATAAGACTCCTCATCAACTTCATTCAAAAGGCATATAAAATACTTTACAACCCTGAGAGCTACTTATCTGTTGATGAGGGCATGGTGGGATATAAAGGAAGGGTACACTTCAAACAGTATATGCCAGTAAAGCCCACGAAGTAAAGGATCAAAGTTTGGAAAATTTTTGAAGCAAATTCTGGGTACCTCTGTGCATTTAGTTTTTATCCTGGGAAAAGAGACAATAATGTTAATCAGCATGGCCTAGGGTATGATATGGTCTGGAATTTATCACTTCCATACTATAAACCAGGGCCATATATCGTTTTTTGATCGATTTTTTTTTAGTTCACTCAAACTTGTGGTGGATTTAGAAGCTGTGACAATGTATACATGTGCTACAGTAATTGCTAGTAGAAAAGGGCTGCCGTTGGATATAAAAAAAACAAAATTAAAAAAAAGAGGTGAAATAATCCAACAGCAGTAAATCTGCTAACACCTGCATACAGAGATAAGAAGCAAATAAATTTTCTATCTACCAGTGCACAATTATGTGTACATGAAAACGGCACCCAGTTTATGAACCCTGATTATAACAGGTACATGGGCAGTATGGATTGATAGACCAGGTAATAAATGGTGGCGATACCTGGTTTGGTATATAGTAAACATGGACATTGTAAATGCATTTATATTATATACCAAATCAGGAGGGGCTTGCAAGTGGTGTGACCATCTGCAGTTCTGAGATGTAGCAATGCAGTTGAGGGCAGTTTATTCCCCCCCAAAAATAACTGCAGGATGGAAAAGCAAAACCTGCCAGAGAAATATCCTTCTGAGTTCAACTGATGTCCATAAATTAGAAAAAATCGGGGGTCACAAAAAGTAGTGCTGTGAATGTTTGCATCAACAAAGAAAAACTCCCAGTGGACAGCCAAATGAATCTTCTTTCCAATGCTTATTCTGCAAGGTTGCATTATGTAGAATAGGATGTTTTACAGCTTTCCATGATAGAAATATTGTGTGAATATTGTATATATGTATGATTAGAGTGTATAAATATTTTTCAAATTTACTTCGTTTTTAATTTTTATTTGCTTGCAATTTTAATTAACCTGTAATTTTAATTTGCCTGTAAGTTGAGTTACAAGTTTTGATTTAATTTCTATTGTAAATCTTTATTATATATGTTCTTGTGTATTCATGTATGTGTGTGAGTATATATTTCATTTAGTTGATGTATTTAATGTTCTAATTTTCTTCAAAAACAAATTCCAGTATTTCAGTTTATTTTACCTTTATGCTACACCTGTTGTTCTGTGCATTGATTTCAACTGAAAATCTAGTGCTGTTCACAGTTCTTCTATATTAAAATTTTGTTGCATACCCAATTGAATATTAGCTGATGACTCATTTTCTATGGTGATGCTTAAACAAAATTTACATTTTTTAAATATTTTGCTCAGTTTACCTGTATTTACCTGTAATTAGAGTCACTTTAAGACAAAATTTATGCAATAGAATTAAGAACCCTTTCTCCAGTTATGTTCCAGATATCACAATAATATGTTGATAAGTAAAAAGTTACAGCTGTTTAATGAAACTAGTCTAAATTCATGATTATTTCAGAATGTAATTGAAACTCACGAGGAGTGTATTTTGGTCAGAAATATAGTAACGAAAGTGTTAAACAGAAAATATCTGTGAAACAAACCAGCTAATCATAGCTGCTACTAATGTCATAGCTAACATAGTAGGCTACAAGTGAAAAACTGAAGATATAAAAGCAAATGAAAAGAAAGAACCAAACTGGACGAAGAGAATACAAATGAAGCTGGAAAAGACACAAAAGAACTGGGGCAAGTGAATAGGATAATGAAAGAGAACTCACAAATAAGGTAGTAATTAGAAAATTGTTAGAAAAAGTTAGAAGGGTAAACAAACAGCACATGCAAAATTGACATAAAGGGTGATAGCATTAGAGGCTAAATTGAAAAGATATGATGCTAGATGCAAAGTTTTTAAACAGAATAGACTGTTCCAATCAAATAGAAGGTGCCTATTTGAGGAAATAGAGGGAGGCCAACACCAGGAACTGATTCCAGATGTGGAAGAAAGTAAAGAATTTTGGGAAAGGCTATGGAACAGGCTAGCAAGACATAAAAAAAGCATGGAGTGGCTAAACAAAAGTAGAAAGATAACTTGCAACTGTTCCAAGACAAAAGGATGTCAGAATTAATCTATATGTAGTGAGACAGAAGTTTAAAAAAATAGCAAATTGGAAGGGACTAGGCCTGGATGGATTACAAGGTTATTGGTTGAAGAAATTTACACAGTTGCATGAAAGGGTTGCTGCGCAACTGGATGACTGCCTGCACCAAGGTCACATCCCTGACTGGATAACAAGTGGACAAATGCTGCTATGCCTCAAAAATCCCTTGAAAGAGAACTTGGCATCAAATTTTCGACCTATAACCTGTTTACTACTAATGTGGAATCTTATAACTGGTGTCTTGGAGGAAGAGTTACACAACCATCTAGAAAGTAACAATCCAGAAGAGCAGAAAGGATGCAGGAAACAAAGTAGGGCAACAAAAGATCACTTATTAGTTGATAAAATGATAATTAGAAATTGTAGACACAGATTGACAGGACTGAATGTAGCATGGCTAGATTACAAAAGAAGCATATTACATGGTACCACACAGTTGGACAGTAAAACAATGAGCATGTTTGGAATAGCAAAAAACATGGAGAAAATGCTTCCTGAAAAAGTATGAAATGTTGGAATACTGAATTGATTGAAAGAAACAATAACTTGGAAGTGTGAATATCAAATGTGGAATATTCCAAGGTGATAGCATATCTCCATTACTATTCATATTGGCCATGGCATCACTCACTATTATACTACGAAAAGTTAAAATTGCTTACAATTTGGGGAAAAGAAATGGTCAGATAAATCATCTCCTTTTCATGGATGATATAAAGGTTTGTGCGAAAAATGAGGAACAGCTTGAAAGTCTTGTTGATACTATCTACATTTTTTCAAATGATGTAGGTATGGAATTTGGGATAGAAAATGTGCTATATTGGAAATGAAATGAGGAAGATTTGAAAGAAACCAGGGAATTGAAATGCCAAATGGGCAAACAATGAGAAAGGTTTTGAAAAGACAGTATTATAAGTACTTGGGATACTGGACGTAGATGAGATAAAAAATGAAGAAATGAAGCAAATTACCAGAAGAGAGTACACAAGGGGAGTCAAAATTATTGCAGTGAAAGCTGAATTTTCAAAATCTTATTGAAACAATTAATTCAAGAGCAGCACCCTTAATCAGATTGAACCAGAAACGATATAAAGAAATTTGAAAGAAAAACTAGGAAGTTGTTGATTATGTATGGAGCCCACCATCTAAAAGCTGATATCAGATGGCTGTGCTTGGGGAGAGACCAAGGTGGAAGAGGTTTAACAGCAGGGGAAGAATGTGTACAGATTGAAAGAAAAAGTCTAGTAGCTTTTTAAAAGAGCAGCACAGAAAATCTACTACAAGAAAGAACCAGTGATAAAGCATGTAATAAGAGAAAAGGACAAGAATGAAATACAAAGAGAGCATGTCAGATCGAAGAGAAACCACTGCATGGCCAATTTTGGAGAGCTAGTGAAGACTTATGTGGAACAAAAGCCTGAGTTTGGTTAAGAATTTGGCAATTAAAAAAAGAAACAAAGAACCTAATTGTTGCAGCCCAAGATCAAGCAAGAAAAACAACTTGAGAAAAAATATAGAGAGAGAGAGGCGTCAGAAAAATGTAGAGCCTGTGGAACCTGGAACAAGGCAGTGCCACACACTGTGGAAGAATGTCCCAAGTTGGCACAGGAAGATTATAAGAAATGGGGGCACAACCAGATTGTAAAAGTTTTACACTGAAAACTATACCAGAAATGGGGATTTGAAGCTGGAAATACATGGTTCAATCACTAAGTCAAAAGAATACTAGAATCAGAGAAATGTATGATTCTGTGGGACTTTCCTCTTCAAACAGACAAGAAGTTAGAAAATAATAGACTACATATTACAATCATAGATAAGGAAAGCAAAGTTGCTTACTTATTGACCCATCATTCCTGTTTATTTCCACGAATGTAAAGAAAGAGGAAGAAGAAAATACAGTCTCCTAAAATTTGAAATAGGAAGAATTTGGAGCATATGAACAGTAAAAGTCGTGCCTATAGTAATTAGTGCATTGGGAACAGTAAGCAAAGTATAGACTAAAGACGGAAGGAGATTGAAAGAGAATACCTGGTAGAGCTCCTACAGAAAGTTTGCCTCTTAGAGACAGCAAGGATTATCTAAGCACTTGAAAGATTGCCAAAAAGGTGTGGATACCTAAGGTTACAGGTAGTAACCCAGTACCCACATAAATCCTACCAGGAATAAGACCAGACCTGGGCTTTGTTTCTACAATACTGAAAATACTAATAAGAAAGTAGTAGTAATAATAATGATGATGATGATTGTAGTAGTTGTCATAGTAGTAACAATAAAATGGTGATGAAAATAGCAAGAAAAACAAATCAGAGAAGAAGCATGTCATAAGATGGGCATTGGAGTAAGTGTATTGGTGTTATTTTCACTGGATGCTGCTAAAGTGGTTTGTCACAACACAGACACAGAGTAATGTGAGAGAGAGCAGTAACATTTGACCCCATATAAGGTGGTCAGTGAAAAGGAAGGGAAAGAGAATAATGACTGAAAGAATTAAACTAAAAATTCATGCAGTTCCTCACAACAAGTAAATTAATCAATTGACATGGTAACATAATTAAAATAGTAAGAAAACAAAGTTAGCTAGTTAGTTAGTCTTATTCATTGGAAGGGATAGAGTTATTAATTTAATTACTTGAATTGTAAAATTGAAGGAGAGCAGAGACTGGAAAAGAGGAAGCTAATGATAGGAGGCAAAGAAAATCAGCAGTAGGTCTCCAAATGTTAAAGCATAGGTTACATTAGTTCAAATAATAATCCAACTATTAAGGGAATAAGCTAAGGACATATCCTTATCGTGTTCTGACATCTATTTGAGGTATGATAAATAAAGGTTTCATAATGATACTATTATGGTGAAGGACGTTGAGGTTATAATATACTAAGAGATGGGAAGAAAAAATGGATAACGTGGAATGAGATGAAACAAGAAGAGAATGCAAAGAAAAGGTGTAATTCTATGGTAGATGGAACAATTCTCAGATAAGATAAAGCTTCGCACGATAGACCAAAAGGACTGGTATACTTTAGGTATATTATGTGAAATTGTATTTAAAGTGAGGTTCAGGAAATATAATAACCATAACTAAATTAAAGGGATATGGGTGTGTTATAAGGGAAAATAGGGGAATATATGGAACCTGGGATTATATAAAAAAAGCTACAAAGGTTGAAGTTGGCACATCTGGTACTCTGGTAAAATAAACGAGAAAATCATGAGACTAGTTAGGGGTTAAGCCACCAAGAGATCTAGGATAGAAACAAATAAAGCATTAGCAATCACAAAGAAAAGTTTAAAATTTTAATGATTGAGAATTGGAAGTTAAATTGTTTTTCTTTTCTTTTTGGACACTGAAACCACATTTTATTCAAAATATGAAAAGGAATATATTGTACAAAAGAAAAACAAAAAAGGAGGAGAAAGAAAAGAAGAACAAAAAAAAATATCAATGTAGCACCAAGCACTTCAATTGGTCACACACCACAAAGTTCAATGGAACCTACTGAAGTAAACCAGCATGCTTGCAGCTTTACCACAGGTGATGGTGAGGCTAAGGTATTGGAGAAGCCAAGCGCCCTCACAGGTATCACCTGACACCTTGGTATGGTGAGCTGTTATCAATGCATTAGCCATTAATGACCCAGCCCCTCCAAACATCTCAAATGCCACAGGCTGGAAGAGATAGTTCACTGCCATGTCCTGATACTTCAGGGTTTTGTTCTATTTGACTATGGAAGCAATGACCCATTTACTGCAGCATCCTGGATGTGGGAGGGAGCAAAAGAGTCACAGACTGTGGCATCACAGACTGTGGCATCACAGATGAGGCACCTACCTCTTACCCAGGGACAGAAGTTAAGACCGTCTGGTCTCTTCCCATCACTTCTGGATAATACCACCAGCTCCGGAACTGAGAGTATATTAATCCAAGCCAGAGCCTGCTTAATGATAAAGTTTAGCTTCGTGTGACAAAGCAAAATGACCAGCATTTAGGCAGCAACACAGACGGTGAAGATCTGTGGAATTGAGTGGCCTACCACAGCGACATCTCAATTCCCTACTGGTATCAGCTCCCATTCTGAATATGATGGAGATGTGGAGCTCATCTAGACTGAGTAGATCTCCAATGTTGGCCACAGGCAGGGCTTCAATCCAGCTCCACCCCTGAATTTTGCACCAGCAGAAAGTA
>JAOPJW010004870.1:151595833-151605982 GCA_027122535.1 Octopus maya
TGTGCATGTATATATGTGAGATAATAGTGAAAGTATTAAACTGAAAGTATTGTCTCACATTCCAATAGAGATGTTATTGTTTCACATTTGACACGTAATACTGAAATAGTGTAAGAGATAAGAGATTGCTCCAGGCTCGCATGAGGCAAGAAGGTGAAAACTTTTTTTGGCTCATTATACTGCATGGACCCTAAGTAAGGCATGTGTAAAATTTGAATAAAATCAGTTGGGTAGTTCTCGAGTTTTGGTGATGCACGCATACAGATAGATACACATTCTCTAGATAAGGCCTAGAACCCCTACTATTGTCTCCCCTGATTCTTTCGACAACAAATGATGGCAGATTTACAGCTGTTGGTTTAGCTACTGATGTTGTAGCACTAAATAGAAGAGTGTGGTTGTTGTGTCTACTAATACAGGCTGTGTGATTGGATTATTATTATTATTTGGCAGTTTCATTTTCATTACACTCCCAAATGCAGGTCTGTATGTGTGCATTTGCTTATTTCTTTGTTTTTTTTTTGTGTGTGTGTGTATTTTGGTTTTGTATTTTGTATTCTAGGTAAAATGTGTACAGTGCCAAAGTAGTGCTATTGTTTGTATCTTGTGCATATTTGTAAGCTCTTAGCTTTGGTTATGTATTTGCCTGCATGTTTTTTGATCATTCCCAAGATACTTATCATATTTTTGTTTCCATTCCTCACTCTCAGGTTATCTCTATTTATAAATCTTTAAATTTAGATAATTTTTCCATTCCTTTGAAAATCTGTTGAAAGTGAAACTTTGATTATGAGGCACTTTTTATTTACTAATCCTCAACAACAACATCTGTTTGATTAGCCATCACTAAAGACACAATGAAATGTCTACAGCAGAGATGCTGAAGACATTTCGCTGTGTCTTTAGGTGAAATACATAACTCTTGCTTACAACCATCCATCTTTCCTATATTGAAGAATCATCTTTAGGACTGAATAAACAAGACTAGTCTCGGAACTGAAACATATCAAACATTTCCAACACTCAGAAACCCTAGCCATTACCTGATTGTGTATATTTGCTGCTGTTGTCAATGTCCCACACCAATGTTGTAGTTGTAAATAAAGAACTGCAAAAGTTAGGTCTGTGTTTATTCAAAAGAAATCCTTATCATCACTGTAAATTGTTTGTAGGTGATGTGAAACAGCAAGTTTAATTTTACAGTAGTTGTTATTGTTCTTTTATATTTAACTTTGCTCATGTGTTATTCCTGTAAATAGTAAAACCACTCCACCAGCTGGCAGTGTTCGGACACTCAAAGCTGAAAAACGGCTGGTGCCACAGAAAATGTCCGATTCCAACAATGTTGACACTTCTGGAGACAATTTAACTACAGATGAAAGAGCTCGTGAGGCGGAGAAACGAGCTGCATGGCGGAAAGCCAGGTACAATATAATGGCAGATTTTATCTGCTGTCAACTTTCTTTTGTTCACTGATTTTTTTTTTTTTTCGCTTTATCATTCTTTTAATTTAGTCTTTGTGACTGCTCCTTTTTTGATCTGCTTTTCTCAGTTTTTCACAATTGCTCCCTTACTGACATACATGACTCAAGCAACTCTTCTTTTACTAATCCTTCTTATTCACTGAACAAACCCTTTACTGACAAGTCTAGTTTACAGGACTGATCACTTGCTCACCTTTCTGATTTTGTGTGTATGAGTGTTTAAATGTACATAATTATCCTATGTATGCACATTCACACACAAATTTTCTCATACACGCATGCTATTGGCTCTTTAGAAATATATTACCATATTTCATCTGCATAACCAATTCTAACTATACATTTATCCAATCCTGCTTTATTACAGCTTGTAAATCTATCTGCACTGTTTTGACCTTATTATAATACCCACCATATTAACACCCCTTGCAGAATGAAATCTTTAGAAGCTGACACCCTGAAGGCAAAGGCTGTGATTGAGAGAGCTAATGAATTATCTCAAAATATTTTGAGTCAAGACCCAAAGTACAAAGTCAATCCACTTTCCACCATAGATATTGCATATGCTGGTATGTAATTGCCTTCATATTAACTGGCATTTTAATTTCTTTGGCTTTTTAAAAAAATGTTTATATTTTAACTTTATCTGCATGTAAATAATGTTATACTAAACCAGTGAGTCTCAGCCTTTTTTTTTCTACCAGTGGTACTCTAAAATGTAGATAAAAATGTCATAGCATATTTGATGCCAAAATTAAAAATTACCTTAAAAATGTCATCTTAAAGTTGTGGCATAAAATTATAGTGTTAAAAGAAATAGTTATGAATGTACTCTATTGTAGTATCTACATATGCAGATTGATTAATAGGAAACCTCTTCCTGATGTTTTTGTGCTATTCCTTCAATGTTTGGACATATATGTGATAAACATTCCTTTACTTCTTTATCAATGCAGTGGAGCCTGTCTCACTTCTCATTCTTGATGTTATTTAGAGTTGAAAATCCTAATTCACACAAATAAGAAGGCTCTGTCAGCTACTGTGAGGTATTCCTTTTGAATTCAAATTCAAAATGTATCAATAAGTATCTCCAAGTGCTTTATTTTAAACTTGCAAAATGGTTTCCAGTTCCTCTTTTCAGGATTTAGTCAGCCTTTATCAAGGGCTGGCATGCAGTCTCATTCCTCATTAAAGTTAGCTGCTTCGGCTTTCTATCAAGATATGTGCACTATTTCCTGCAGAAGATAGGTCTTGAACCATCACAACTGAAGAATGTCATCAAGGAAATAGGCATCGTAGCTGAAATTAGCTCTCAAGATTGCTATGGTTGATAAGTGACTGCAAATGGAACCCTTCAGTAAATGAAGACTCGCTCAGTCCTCGCTACCCCACTCAGGTAAAGCATACAGGCTAAGGGGCAAAACACTTATAACCCTGAAATACCTGCTGACAATACAGAAGAATTTTCAGCATTGCAATGGATTTAGAAGAGCTTGCAAAGCCTCTGAATATCTCCTGCAGTTTCTGCATGGGGCAAAGCATCTCTGATGTTTATTTCACCTGTGTAGAGATTTCAAATATTGTATTTTTCTGTGTTCAATAAGGGAAACTTTTTTTCCTTTCAGCATTGTCAGATGATTAATTACAATAGTAGTTAATGATGCAGTTTATATGCATTAAAGGAAGCATTAAACTTACACAATTTTGCTCTGTTTTTCTAAATAATAATTTTCTTTTTGAAAGCAACCATCTTGCCTATGAACGTCAGAATTGTTTCATTTTTACCTTGCATATTGCTGTTCACAACATTAAGCTGAGTAAATATGTAACAAACATCGAAGATGTTTATAGTCTTTCATGTTTCTCTATCAAAAAATGCTATTAATTCTTTCTGTAGTTCATGAATGAAAGTGAGCATTTTGCCTTTAGAAAGCTAAGGGTCTTCTTTCTGTATGCAGAAGTAATCAAAAAGTGCTGAGAGTCCATTTCTTTGTATAGCTGTTTAAATATTCTTCACTTCAACAGCCTACTTTTAATATAACTGATGATTCCAACTATGATTTAACACTGACTTGAACTCTTCTTGAAATATTTTTGAAGCTAGAAACTCTGTATATAAAAAAACAATGAGTACAAAGAAGATTTGGATTTTTTGTCTATGAGTGATACAAAAACTTTTAACAGAGCCAGTTATATATCATGCACCATCAGTACCAATGCCAATATATGATTTCTAAGTTAAATTCATTTATTTCAAGATAACCAGTTGAAATATTCCAAATAGCTTGACTTCTTGTATTTATTGGCATTTCTTTACTACATAAATACTGATTGATTATTTCATCACCATTAATAATGCACTATTACCTGTGGATTCATCAGGTATTAATACAAATTTAGCTTCCTGAAATTTTTCGGGATATTTTTATCAATATCTTCAGATAAATCTAAAATTCTCATATGTATCATATCACTTGAAAGTAGAATATTGTTAGTATTTTCATCTTTTTCTTTCAACATGGTTTTAACAATTCGTTTACAAATTAGCAATTGAAGTGATTTGAGCCCTTTCAAACAGTTATTTTCTCAAATATTTTATATCGCTTTGAGTCTTTGAAAGAATTAAGATCTCTATCTTGTAGATGAAAATGCTTAGTAGTAAAATGTCTTTTTAATTTACTTGATACCATTGATTCATTGGACATTTTTTCACCTCAAACTATACATAATGGGCTTGGTTGATCAATTGTTGAAATTTACAGAAAAACAAAAGATGAAGACAGGTGTATAAACAACAAGCAGGTGTATTAGTTTGACACTCGGGAAAGTGAAAAGGTCTTTTACATTTCAAGCCTACACTCTTCAGCAGAAAGGAACACGAGGAAATAAACGGAGAGAGAATAAAAAAACTTGTGGATTTAGTGATCAATCATGATGACTGGTTGGGAAAAGGTAGTTGGACAGAAGAGCTAGGAAGAAGGGGAGATAATAAAGTACTGGTGATTCCAAAATGAAGGTGCATGTGTATGTGAGAGTGTGTGCATGTGGATAGGGGCTAGTGACTTTGACATGTGGATGTGTGCGTCTGTAATGTATGGGTATGTGGATGGTGTTGTGGGTGCTGGAAAGTGGTCAGTGCTAGTGTGTGTAGTGTGGGGTGGTGTGGGTGGCAGTGTGGGTTTAAGGTGAGGATGTGGGGGTGGAGTGGAGTGTGGATGGAGGGGGTATAAATGAAGAGAGAAGGTAGGTAGGAGTGAAGAAAGGAGGTAGGTGTCAGATAAAGAGAGGAGAGGAGGGGAGGGACGTTGAGCTCATGTAGCGCAAAAGAGCAAAGAGAGAAGATTAATCCCTGTTCACAGTGAGGGTGAACTTTTGCCCTTTTGTAATATTTTTTGATAAGTGTTTACTGTCGTCTGTCATTTTTTCTCTTAATAAATTTTTCCATTGTAGAAGGCACTGGATAAGCAATTTTCACTGCATCTAACTGAGAAGAATTATGATCCAAAGGATAAAAAGCTCGTTGTTTTAATTTATTTATTATGGAAACAAATTGAATGTCATGGTTAGCTGCAGTGATTATTCACTTGTTTCATTCATTACCATATATGAAATATAATTTAGCTCAAACGTTTTTTATAAGAATTATTTGTAAGTATATGGATTACATTTGTTCTGAACAAAATGAAAAATAGGCATGCACCAATGATATTCATCAGATCTTAATTAAACAAAGTGAAAGTGAATTTAGTTCTTATTTTCTTATGTAATATAGAAGTCAAAATTCAGCAGAAGTTGTGCAGCCTTGTAGCCTCTTATTTTAAATTCATGTCTGCTACATTACCATTTGAGATTTTAGACCCTGTTTTCCTTATTTCCATAATTTTTCAGCTGTACCATGAAATTGTTTTGTGATATACCATATAGAATCTCATGGTACACTAGTTGAAAACCACTGTACTTGGTTTGTCTCTTACTATTGAATTTACTTAGTTTTTTTGTAATTATATTGAAAGTGATCCAATTTGTTTTCAATTGATTTTAGTTTCTTAGTTTTATTGTCTATAATAACTCTGACAATTAAAAAACTAGATTAGAACTCTTCCAAACTAAAAAGTAAAAGTAAAACTTATAGTCAAAATCAAATAATTGTTGTGTAAAGCAAAATTTTTAGTAAAAGATGTGGCTGACCAAAGGAAACATTGTGGAGAACAATAACAAAAGATCTTAAAAGCAGAAGGTTAACAATGGAACAAGCTGTCAAGGACACTTTCAGTGTTAGAAGGTGGAATGATCTTACTATCACCTGAAGTGTCACAAGGCACAATCAGAACTGAATGAATGAATGAATGAATGAATGGATGGAAAGCAAATATGACAACTTTTCTACAGAAAGAAATTTGGGGCTGAGTATTATGATTCAGCAAAGTCACTTGAATGCCTGATTGCAACTTGAGGTAAGTGATAGATCATAAGTTGTGCATTGCATGAAGAATGGTTATTTTGCATGATTCAGCTAAAACATTGTAGTTCTAGCATATAACTTGTAAATTACTCATTATCATCACCATCACAATTGTCACCGAAATTTTTCATGCTTTATTGCTCTAAAACAATTAGTAGACACTGAGATGTATTTGTGTTTCTATTATAGATGCTGATTCTTCAGAAGAGTCTAGCAGTACTCAGAATGGTGATGGTAATCACATGGTGAGCCAAAATTTCTTTTTCATCTTCCTGCTGAGTGTGATGACATTGAGGAGTTCATCATATCTACTTTGTTCATTAACATGATTAACAAATTAAGATTAATCAATTAACCACCACTTCCAGCTACTGTTGTATGTTTTCACACACTTCTAACCAAGTGCTTCTCCTCCAGACAAATAGTCAAAATTTTTAACAAACTGCATCTCTTAAGTTTTATGGATTTCTAATTTTAGATCCTCTTCTAACCAATGCCACTATGTACCACTCCTGCCTCAAATATTCTACATTATTAATAATTCAAAGAACTTGTGTTCAGAAACAAGCAGGGACAGGCTTTTCTTTCCTCAGCAGCACTACTGAAAGAAGAGATAGTTGGTATTACTAATATCTGACAAGCTTCCCATCCAACTAGAATTACTCTCCCTCAAAAGGATGAAGGTTTAAGCTAACTTTAAGTCAGTGCAGAAAAACTTAGAATGGAAAAAGACCTGTTTGTCACTTCATATCATCTAGAGGAATTTTGCAACTTTGCCATTGATATTTTGGTCCTTTGCCTTACTCAATTTGGAAGAGTGGACATACACACATGCACATATATTCCCACAGTTCTAAAACCAATTTGAATTCTTAATTTTGAAGCCTGCTGTTTGCTTCCTTCAGACACATCAGTGTTGTTTATTTGAAAAGTGGTGGTGAATAGTAGTTTAATTTGCTTTATATTTGTGTCATAGGAAAAGTTATGATTATAAATAAAAAGAACTAAACTAATACTTTTTGCCTATATTTGAATAAATGTGGGTCTGTATTACAGTCCAGACAACAGAAAATAAATATCTTTTTGGTAAAGGACAAAATTCACAATTTATCTTTTACTCTTCAGAAAATCTCTTAGGCTGATTAATGTCTTCCACCTAGCTAAGACTAACAGTAGCCATCAGCCCCTGAAAACTCCTGTGTATGATTAAAGGAGTAAGTTTGGTGATAAGTAACTTACAAGCATTCTACTAGTTCTATCAATAAAAATAAAAATTAGAAATATTTATCACCACCTACATGTGGGCATTCTATTAGAACAGACGATACTGTCATTTTCACCCCCAGGAGAACACCGCTTCCAGCTGGTTATTAAGTGTACTTTGCTCTCGATATATATTGCAACTGGGGATAGACCCTCTGCCCACTCCTACTATTCTAGCTCAGAGACCACCAGATCATCCTCCTAAGGTTGAAATCATGTGATCAGGTGGTGTCTGAGCTAGAATAGTAGGGGTTCTCTCCCCACTTATAATATATATTGAGTGTGAAGTGCAACCCACTTAAATACTCTGCAAGGTATTCAGCTGTCCTCTGTCCAGAAGTTTAGATAATACAAAGATCATCCTCCTTATCACAAAAAGCTAAAATTTCATGGTGATTTTCCTTATTTTCTAATATATTTTTGTTTTTGTTGTCAATGATATTTATTTTCATGTCAAATCCTTAATTAACTTAAGTTGATGGTAAATTACTTTGTCCTTCTTCAGTCAACCACAGAATCTGAGACACTTATTCAACAAGTGCTACCTCGGGGTCAGTTAACTGTTCAAAAAGGGAGAGGAGACACTACTATATGCAGGTCAACCCACATGATTGATCAGAAAGTGTCAGAACTCACTGAAGAGGTTTTTGATGAAAATTTAGGGAAACCTGTCTTAAAAACATATAGAATTACTGAAAAAACATTAGAGCATGAGGTAGGGTGCCACAGGGTTACACATGGTATAGCAGTGCCATGTGATGCCATGCAGTGACACAATTAGTTAACATTTTGGTTTTGGCTTTGGTTATTTTCATTGTTTTGTTTTGGTTTTTGTTTCTTTGGAAAGAACTGTTGCTAATTTCTGCTTTTACTCTCTAAAAACCATTTGCTTCTTATCTCACGACACTGTATTAATCATTTCATTATATCTAACTTCATTCAAGAAAAATTGGAGATTCCTTTCTAAATTATGTAAATTAGGATAAAGATATATTTTGACATGAAGAAGCATATATTCTTCAAAAGAAAAATATTTAAATATACTGAACTATTAGCATATTATATCCTTGAGCAAGGCACCTAATTTTATCTTGCTCCAATCTATTCAGAGTACCAACCAGGAGTTACAGCATCTTATCTCTCTCCAGTGATCACTTACCTAATGTTCTCTCCTTGATTCCATACATACATACATCTATATATATAAAACTGAGAGTATGTGTGTGTGTGTCTGTCTAGCTGTGTGTGTCTGTCTAGCTGTGTGTCTCTATGTATGCATCACTAAAACTCAAGAACTACTAAACCGATTTCATTCAAACTTTACACATGCATCACTTAGAGTCCATGAAGTGTTATGGGTCAAAAAATTTTTCCACTTCTTGCCTAATGCGAGCCAGGAGCAATCTCAGTATTACGTGTCAAAAGTGAAACAAT
Source organism: Octopus maya (assembly GCA_027122535.1). Taxonomy (NCBI): domain Eukaryota; kingdom Metazoa; phylum Mollusca; class Cephalopoda; order Octopoda; family Octopodidae; genus Octopus; species Octopus maya. Next base: position 151,604,477 of record JAOPJW010004870.1, read on the forward strand.
AACATCTCCTTATTGCAATGTGAGATAAGTATATATGCATTTATTTATGTGTATATATGTATATATATATATATGTGTGTGTGTGTGTGTGTCTATATGTATATATATGTATATGTATGTATATATACATGAATGTATTAATTATAATAAAGGGTAAAAATCATTAATGATTTTACCAGGGGGTCAGCCTAGAAATAAAAACCTTATAGGTAAATTTTACAAATATTTTAATAATTACATGCATAATTATAACAAAGAATTGGCTATTAGCCTCTCCACACACTAGAAAAATAAATGCCTAAAGACCCTATTACCACCTTAAAAACACAGGCTGTAGTTGGGAAAAGAAAGATAATGAATCAAACTTTTGGTTAACCCTGTACAAGATCCTGTTTCAGGCTTAAGGTAAAAAGTTATACCTACTTCACTCATAAGCAAACGATATTCCATAGTATAAATTGACAAGTATCTCTACAAACGTATACAGCAATATATATACACACTGGCAGAAATATACAGTAAAGTAGAATTCTTATCTCTCTTTTCAATCCCGTGTAGTATATCAAAACATACTCTGCAGTAAATGCAGTTTTAATCACTGCAGCGTATGTTTTGATCACTTGAGACGTAGGTATGTAGTTAGAAGCTTGCTTCAAAACAACATGTTTCCAGGTTCAGTGCCATTGGTTCCAAACCACATGGTTCCAGGTTCAGTCCTATTGCGTGACACCTCCGTAAAGTTTCTTTTGCTATATCCTCTGACCGACCAAAACCTTGTGAATTGATTTGGTAAAGGGAAACTGAAGAAAGCCCGTCGTATATGTGTATGTGTGTCTTTGTGTTTGTTTAGGTTCCCTACTGGAGCTTCATACTTGCTGATGGTGAGTTACAAGTTCACATACCCATAACCTAAGCTTTTTAAAAAAATAATGGACCTGGGGTCTATCTGCTCAACTAAAATTCTTCAAGGCGGTGCCCCGGTATGGCCGCAGTCTAATGAGTGAAACAAGTAAAAAAACGTTGTACAGTGTAATCCAAGATGTACCAAAAGACCACATGGTCATGGCTAAACTGACTACACATGTGACCATAGCTCTGCTCAGTCCAGTTAAACTTGTGGTAAATAACCAGAGCAACTTGTACGTTTGTATAAGTGAATAGAGATGGATCCGATTGTCCAGTAGGAGGCACGAGATGGCTTGGGGCAAAACAATAACAACAATGACGGCAACAACAATATAATAACTACAAATTAAGACACACATCAAGTCTCCTAGTTCTGATTCCCAGCTGCCGGATACAGAAACAAGAATGCTGGAGTCTTTCCCGATGTTTTCCTGCGATGTTCCGATCTTTCATACACACATCGTCTGCACAAAATAGCGTTTACATTCATTAAAAGCAATATTCAAATAACCACACACACAAGCACACACACAAGCACACACACACACACACACACACACACACACACACACACACACACACACACACACACACACACAC
>JAOPJW010004870.1:152837057-152848408 GCA_027122535.1 Octopus maya
AAAGAGTAACTTGTGTTTATAAAAAGGAGTAAAACAAAAGATGCAAAGAGACTAAAAACACTGATTATAAACGGACAGTAACAACGTTTAAATGATACTGCTTGTGAGTGGGGTGTATGCGGCCACTTCATCTTCATCGATTTCATTGTAACGTGTATGTGTGTGTGTTTGTGTGTATGTATGTTTGTGTATATATGTGTGTGTGAGCGTAACTAGATAGTTAACCATTATTATATATAGCGTATCTGATTTAATGGCCAACATTCCGAAAATTTATTATAAACAGTAACACAAGCGCGCGCACACACGCACACACACACACACACACATACATACAGATTTGTGTATTTATGTCTGTGCATGAATGAAAGCAAGAAGCCTGGTAGTAGTTACGGTGTTGGACTTATGGTCATAAGTCGCAGGTTCGCTTCTTGAAACGAGCATGTATATATGTGTATTGGTTTAGTGATATATAAGGAGGAGAAATAACCTGCATGATTTTCAGTCTTTTAGAACTCATGAAATATGATTTGATGTTTCCTTGATGCCATAGTCGATGATTGAGAATTTAGAAAACAAGAGTCGATTGATACTTATAAACGATAAACTTAGCATGTCATTCATAAATTTTCTTCGGCGGGCTATTGGATATATAAAATATGACAATATCAATTGACAATTGATTGAATGTTCTCATCCAATAAATGAAATCATGCTAATCTCTTAATCTGTTGTAAGCAAAGAACATCGGAAGTAAATTTCTGCTGCCATTTGCGGCACGATATCATTACATCTCTAACCTCAATACCTGATTGATACGACATTTAACATGTTCAAAACGAATACGAAGAAATTGACTGAGTTAGAATCCTAATCACCCGTTGACTATATTTATTTCAATTTTGGCAAAAAATATGCGCTAGAACAGATCTTATCTGGAGACTTATTTAACATGTCAGCAAGATCAGTTTTCTGACAATGCAATAAATTTTAGCTCTCTGATTGGATGACATAAGTTCATATAGTTGAGTATAAATTATCCTTTCTTCTCTTACCCGCATTTAATCATATATCACAAACATGTATAATTCTGAATTGGTCTGATGTCTAATAATTACAAATGTCAATTCTCTCTCCTTATATTCATTGTAAATTTTGGCACAAGTCCTGCAAGTTCGGTCGATGGGATAAGTCGATTACATTGACACCCAGTGATGAAAAGCAAAGTCGAGCTCGGCGGAATTTGAAATCAGAATGTAAATATGGGTGAAATGCTGCTAAGCATTCATTTTGTCCGGTGTGTTTATGGTTCTGCCACTTTGGTGCCTTTTTCTCTGTTTATATTATAACAGCAGGGCATGTGCTGACGCTTTAGGACTTTGAATCATTTGAGCTTAGGATTATATCTAATATACTTTCGAATAAATATGGATAGCAGATGGCTAAAAGGAGAATTTGGGGACTGGATATATTCCGGTATTTAAATGAAAATATCACCTTCCATCGTGAAAAAATATGTCTCCAACGGATGGTACAAAGGACACCTAGCATCAAACTTTATGGATCATGCTGTTTTTAGATTTTTGCACTCTTCCTTTAATAAAAGGTAGTTGAAATATATCTAGCACATCATACAGATTTTTTTTAGTTCAAGGTAACATTTAACCCAATCGAATCACAGCCAGATATGTTTTGAATTCCACCAGAATATATCCCAGTTGCCTACGAACATGGGAAGGGAATTTTCTGCACAACTTGTCTCTATGACTTCACTTCAGTAGCTATTATATTAACGCCTAAATGCGATATATCCATGACGATAACATCACACTATGCATTCTTAATTGCTTTTCTGGTGCCACACCCAATATAAACCAAAATTTTGTTCAATATCTGTGCGTGTGCATGCATCCGTACGTGTGCGCATGTGTGTGTGTGTGTGTGTGTGCGCATATGTGTGTGTGTACGCATATGTGTGCGTGTGCGCATGCGTGTGTGCGCGCATATGTGTGTGTGTGCGCATATGTGTGTGTGTGCGCATATGTGTGTGTGTGATTCTAACAAAATTACTTTTGTTAATGTTGTTGCTATTATTACAGCCGCTGTCAGACTGATCAAATAAATCTATACTGATAGCCATTTGATTTGTAATGATCGAATTAAACTGGAGCATATTTTTGTTATAACTCCAAATTAACTTAATAGAACTTGTTGCTTTTTTCACCGGAAATTTGCTCAAATATCAATATTACAATCCAGAATAGCAACTAACCCCAAATCCTGGGCTATCTCACCATTATGTAATATGGATTAATGAATGAATTCAGAAATTCTTTGTAAACGTTACAGCCTTGGCTATTTTCTCTTTCCTTTATTTTATCAGGGATGCAGCATTTTGTAGTTTATCTCTTTTACATACCGTTTCCCATTTGAAATTAATAAATGCCTTAAATAGGTTGCGTAACTCCCGAAGAAAAGTAGTAATAAGCATCATTGTGTATGCGCATTCAAATAATTATCAGGAATCTGTGATCACATGTGCTTTTGATTTCACAAAATACCTAAACAAAGAATGCAAAATAATGCTTTCCCCAGTTGTTACAATTCAACAATTATAAGCGAATTAATATCATGATAAGCCTTAATTATGCATATCTCAAGTTAAATACATATCTGATGCCATGCACATTTCGTTGCATTTTAGTTACATGAACCAAAGGGAATTTTACACTATTTTCTTGTACAGAAAATCTTCCTTCCTCCCACTTTCGTTCTGTAATTTGTTCCGTTACCTTATCTGCATGCATTCCTGCCTTCGAGAAAATATGCGTGTGAGAAAGTTCTTCGTTTATATGTGCAATAGTGTACGCGCACGTGTTTGAGCATATATGTACGCACTCATAATTAAATGCACGCATGTGATTAGGATTCAAGTTTAATGCTCAGAAATTAACTTGCCGGAGAAAAACATCGCTTTTCGGAGAATATCTCATGAAATTTGCAATCTCTCTTCACGGAAGATAACGACTGCTACTGTTCAATAAAATTGTAAAGTATACGATCCAAAGCTCAAGACTGCTTCACAAAAGTTGAAGAGAAGCAACGTGAAGATTTCGAAACTGCCAGCAGTTAACGATTTTCCATTTAATTTATAATAATATAATTCTTGTAGGACCTGGGGAAATTCCACGATGTAAGTCATTATATTTGAAAACTTTACGTTATTTTTTTTGAAATCCTACCATTTAATCAAAACCGTACTTTCAAATATAATACTTCATTTCTGCTGTTTATCTGTTTTGTATATCTAATTTATCTCCCCGCTTGCATATCTATTGATATATTTGTAGACTCTACTATCTATCTATCTATCTATCTATCTATCTATCTGCTTATCCGTCTAATTAACAATCATATCTAATTTTCGTTCTGGCAATGTATGTATCTGTCTAATCTCATAATACCGTTAGACATTGAAACCTAATAAAGAAAATGGATAATGCCGATGTCCCAGCAAGACTGCTGCCCTTGTTCTGGATCACACAAAATATAAAAGTGTAACATCCACAACTATTTGCTAACTAAGGTTATTTCAATTTAATTTAACAATCTTTCGATACATCTTTTAATGCATAAATTTATAGATCTTTATGACATTGTTTCATTATGATAAAGAATTCAATGGTGCATGTTATTTGATACAACAGAAGGATGAGATAGACATTCTCCCTCTTTTTCAGTCTTTCTTCCTTTCTTTCTGTCTTTCTTTCTTCCATTCTGTCTCTCCCTTCCTCTTCCTCTCTCTCTCTCTCTCTCACGCATTTTCTTTTTCTATTTTTCACCGAATATACTTTTTCCGTTCCTATCTGTTTCTTCCTTTCTCTCCCTTCTCCTGCTTCTCTGTACATATTTCTCTATAAGAATTATTACCTCTCTTGGTTTGACACACGGAGAAGTCAGTTAGGCCATAGGAACAAGCAGAATGGTATAGAAGTTAGCTTTATATTTATGTTTGCGTATACTAATCACACCCCAACGGTTTTGGTTCCCAATTTCATTCGATTAGTTTTAAACTTGCCGTCACCTTTGAAATATTAGCATGCTCTATGTCGCGCTCTCTTTTTTTACAAATCTTCTTCCCTGTGTCCGTCAATTTTGCCCTCATCTCTAGCTTCTCTTTCACATGACTCATTTCTTCTTCTGTATACCTGTCGCTTTATTTTGACTCAATGCCCCTTCATGCAATGTTGCTTTCGCTAACATGTATGTGGGAGAGAAATTCTGCGTATCCATATGTGTGCATGCATTGCAGGGCATACTGAGTTACGCTTCAAATGTAAAGGGGAGTCCTTGAATACTACTCTCATACACACAAATTTGTTTTGACGACCTGGTAACATGCTAGTTGAACTGTATAACGATACAATCGATATTTACTTACCTCACCCATAGCCAATATTAATCCATTGGCGTTCATCTTTACCTTCTGAGCTCAAATTTCACCGAGGTTCACTTTGCCATTTATCCTTTCGAAGTCGATAAAATAAGTACCAGTTGAAGACTGGGGTCCATGTAATCGACTTAGCCCTTTCTCTGAAATTGCTGACCTTGTGCCAAAATCTGAGCAAACATTAACCCATGGGGAACAATTTTCCCTTCCTTTGTTTTCAATTCCTCCACTCTCCACCCCAGCATATTTTTGGCTACGTTTTGAAGCACCTTCTTATAAATGAGGCAACCTATTGCCAATGTATAACAAGTGCTAAAGAGGCTTTGTGCTTCTAGCTTGCGTTTCTGAAGAGTCTTCACTATTTTCTAGTGGTAATATTTTCCGCGGAACCGACAGTAACATTTGTAGCCAGTTACATGTCATAATCAGCGCTATATTAGGTTCGACGACGTATATTAAAAGCCGAGTTTCCAGCTTCGTGAAATATTATAACCCTTAAGGAATTAAGTCAAATTTTAAGAAAGTGTTGTTTGATATGGAACTAGCCACAAACAACCATCTCGAGTGTTTGATAGATTTTGTGCATTTTGTTTATATAATAAATTTTCATGTGTGGTTCGCGTGTCGCCATTTCATGTTTTCTCCGATATATTTGCTATACCGTATTTATGTTTGTATTCTTCAACAACTTCGCCTATTAGTCTGTTAGAATATCCGTTGTCAATTAATGTTTGCTTAATTCTATGTATTTCCTTCTCTAATGTTAGAATATCCGTTGTCAATTAATGTTTGCTTAATTCTATGTATTTCCTTCTCTAATGCATTGTTTGTGGGCGAAAATATAAATGGTTTTCTGAGGAGTGATTTTAGCCGTATGTGTATTCAACGTCTCCATCTTGGCATATGCGTTTGTTTGATTCTTCTTGATTACATTGACGATTACTTTGCATGTGAAATTCTAGCACACATTTGGATTGTAAATTTTCTTTTAATCCCTCATATTCTTTAGTGTATCCCTTGCAACTAATAAATCCTCTACGTGGATGGGGCACATCATGTGTTTATACTTTGGTATAATTCTGTTAGGTAGAATGCAAAAGACAGAAGTCCTATGGGGAACCCATGTCGAATTCATCAGTTTGTTTCTAAAACTTGACTTGTTTATAGCAAAAAAGCACTTCACTTGTGCATATCGTAAGGGATATTTTTCAAACGGTTTGCTGGAATCGTGTGTGGTTTTATATTTAAGTGTTTATGTACACAAATTTATAATGATTTCTATCATTTCTACCACAGGTACATTCGTGAAAAAACGTTCTATATCTAACGTAGAGACCGTACTTGTGATATGATCTATTCCACAGCATTACACCACAAACTACAAAATGAAGTAAATAGAAAAATATTGTGTTGAGTCAAAAATTTTGCAATATTTGGTAACTTGTTTGCTTTATTGAGGTTACAACAAAAGCAGCCAAGTATTCAAATTAGAGGCTATCGTGTTGCGCCATTCGAAACCACCTTTTTGCCAGATTTTTTATCCCAGTTCTTGTCCTTCGTGGCGAAGAACTCCTTTATTGAAGCTTCCAACTCTTCTTGGATGATGAACCAAATTTGGAGCGATAGATAATTTTTATCTGTTTAAGTTTGTATGTCAGATGGAGCATTGCGATTGCAGGAAGTGAACCATGGATCGGAAGAATAATAACTCGAAGGAGGTCCGTTTAGATTACATGATTTGTGTGTATTCAGTCCAACTCTTGATAAGAAAACTGTAAATGTATAAAAACGTCGGACACGGATATCGGAAATCTACTAATCCAAAGCTGTAAAAACCAATAAGAATACAAAAAAATATGAAATAAAAACGAAATCACTTGAACGCAATTACGTAATCAATGAAACGTGCATAAAAAAGATACTCCTCATATATGCACACACACACATTTGGCATAAATGCTCAGATTAAATACATTTAATGTGTACATTATTTCATATGTACCACTGCAAGTAGAATGGAAAGCATGAATGGATACATTTTAATGCATTATTACTTGAATATATTTTCTTAACTGGAATTATACATTTCGCCTATTTTCAAAAAAACACTTGTACATTTCCCTCGTAGAGAGATTTTATTTACCATCTTAATTCAGGCCTGGATTTTCAGCTGAATTGATTTGCAAATTGGATTCTTTAACATTGTAGAAAAAGTGTAAGGAGATTTCTCAAATTTTAAATGGACATCTTGTGAAAATTTCTATAAATTTGCTATCCAATATGTTTTAGATATTTTCTGATGCAGGAATGTTTATTAAAAAAAAAAATTCCTGAGAATAAGATGTCCTGCTAAATGACTCTTTTTTGTTGTATTACAGTAGTCTTGTATCACATACACACACGCACACACGCGTAGGGTCGTGCATGTAAATCGTTTATTTATGTATTTGTGTGTCGTGACGTACAGTATATAGCCCAATGGCTAGCTACAAAGTTCTCTTCTCTACTACGAGAAGTCTGGTTCGATCTGAGTCTGTTGCATCTTAAACAAGTATCTGTTCCTTAGTCTCAGTTTGACACAATTATTATTCTTATGGCCTTTCCATCTGTAAAATAAAATAATTACGACTGAAATGTTAGCTTTATTCCAGCCATATGTTATAAAATACTTTCCTCAACATTGAAAATAATTTATACTATCATAGCTAAAAATGAACTGAATAAATGCTGAAATCAATAGTACTGCCGACACCAATAGTAAAAGGAAATCTGTAATCTGTTAAAAACGACATATTCTCCTTACTTTACATTTAAAATAATCTTAGATGCATGTTAGTGCAATCCTATCACCTATACAGGTTGCACCAGGCAACCGAGAAGAAAATAAAACACTAAAACAAAAATACCAAACAAGGAATCGGCATATTCACTACGAAAGAGATACGATATACAACTAAATGTCTCAATAAACACACTATTGAACAGAAACGTGCTCGCTCTCAGGCACTATACGAGCTTTGCACAGTAAGGGAAGCGACTGAATTCAAGGCTCATATTGACTATTATCTAACCTCTCATACCAGTCATACCAGCTGTTGTCAAACTATTTTTAATCCTGAGTCAGTAGATAGTTCCATTTGCAGATAAATGGAACAGTCCAGGTCATTCAATCATAATGTTAAGAGGTATCATAATCTTGGTATTACATGCCTATGCAGTTCTTACGAAACTGCCTTCTTTTATTCAATGGGAATTGCATGTGATATTCTTGCGTGTCACATTTCTGTACTCCTTCCTGTTCTACAATATCCATCATGCAACCACTGAGGTTGCTGGTGATGATTCCCAAAGCTTCATAGATGACCTCGCTCATTTAGACACTTCTGATAGATGAGTAATTATGTGTCTTGGTCGTAGGTAATCTGTTTCTGTTAAGGGCCTCCAGCTTTTACCAAGAACTCGTAGTAGAGGACACAGTCAAGAAGCTGGAAATTTTCGAGTCTTACATTTTGCGGTCAGAAAAGCAAGTATGACTTGCGTTTCCAGTTTCTGTATCAAGGTAAAGTCTGCCATATCGATTTGTTTCAATATGTTTCAGAGATAAATGGAGAAGTTTAAATTTGGCACCTGCCGCGAAACATTACATCAAGTCGTCTTCCATTTTTGTCCCGCTAAACATCATTCTCAAACTTTCGGCAATCTGTGTATAAAGCGATAAAGAATTTGTGAAATGAAATCCACCTGACCAAAAGTCACATCTTAATTAAAGAGCTTGCTCAACACGCTTCCTTGGGTCTTATTTGAATGGTTTACATAGATATTTTAATTCCAAAGTCTGTGATGTTAGTTTTCGAAAGATATCAAAATCTATAGAATAGAATGGAAGAATTATGCACAAACCACTGACAACATCGCTATCAGCACAACTGCATAACATCTTATAATCTCTATATGAAACAGTTCTGACAGAATTAATCATTTTCCTAATTTCTCTAAGATAAAATTCCGTTATGAGATTACGGTAAAAATGNNNNTATGATGTTAAAATTTATTCGAAATGTCGCTGAAGACTAAAAGATTATATGAAGATATATCATATTACGTATTGAACAAGAGTTACCCGTTTCTGTATATTTGCCATAGAACTGCTACAAGATGCAGTAGACATACTCACAAAAATAATAACATAACTTAAGGAATACGGATGGATAACAAAACTAGAGGAACATATTAACAAGCTGCACCATAAATTCACATATTTACTTGGTTATCATATGTTAAAGATTAATAATAAGTTTACACCACAATGAAATCCAACGATATGTTTATGTTCACTTAGATCTAACGATATAACTTAAATTCACTAATGTTATCCAACGATATAAATTTATGTTCAACGATTCTATATTGCAAAATATTCAGGGAAAAATAACTCTTAAGCAATTCGTTGAAAATATTATTTATGGATAAGAACAATGTTATGTGGTCACCATTATTCAGGAGTTATGCATTAAATTCACTGTCTATAAATTAGGGGAAGTAAAAACCATAAATACACTATCTCTGTAAAGAAAGCCTTTTCAAGATCTCAAATTATTTTATTCAAGATATGGAATAAATAATAAGATTTTAACTATAATGAAGCCTCGTTGAGTGCATCAAGACATTTTGCTCTCACTCTGCTTAGAATCTACATAATATGAGACATCAAGAAGACAATTTATAATTGGGAACTTGGAGATACGAATTCATCTAAAATCGATGACAGTCGAATAAATTAATGAACGATGAAGAGTAAGGCGAAAATGAAATGTGGGGATGAACCTAGCTATGGTGATTTGCTACTTAGAAAACTTGCAACAAATGGATTGGTTAAATGAATGAAATTGCGTGATATTGTTGCATTTCTTAGTAAGAGGAATAGCTAATGAAATGCCCTTATTGAATTTGTTGACAAGAGTTTACCGTTTGCTGTGCTGGTATCAGACTTGCTGTGTTATGCACACATCCTGCTTTTCAGCTATAAATGAGTATTAGAATGCTACATATGTTAGTAATGTGTAAAAAGTCATAAAACAAGATTGCATTGTGCAGGAGAGAATGTATAATATCGGAGAATATAAATATATAAAAAAAAACTCGTAATTTACAGTGCAATGTACCGCATAACACGCGCACATACGTACAAATCTACACATAGAAAATAAGACAAAATGGATACCATAACATCGATACATACACATAGATATGCTCCACACGTATTTACATATATCACATATAGCGCCGAAAAATAATAATTACTATAGAGACAGCCACATGTAGACAAATACGCAGACGTTTGAATCGATGATTGAATCATTATTTGAACAGCTGTTGTGAAGAAGTATGAGATTTCGTCGACAACCGGTGATTGGAAAACACTTAATGTGACTATATTATTGTTATTACATTTAAATGGAAAATCTCAAATACTCACTGCAAATAGCTATTCGTATTTCACAAGTTAGAGTTTACATTGAATACATAATCATCACATCAATATTATACTGGTTACTTTGCATCGAGAAAAGTTTTACTGCATTGTCATTTTTGGCCATTACCATTATTCCATATATTACACATTGGGAACTGAAAAACAAATTAATATGTCGAATTAACACGCACAAAATAACTCGATCATTAGCGAATTGTAATATCATTATAGTAAACACAGATATAAGTAAACGATTTCTCTTGATGACATACATATACTTGGATTATTGGGGAAATGGAATGGCGAAGTGGATATTGGGGATTCTTCATAACCTGTGAAAATTTCCCGCACACTCGGTCACTAATATTGTGCAAAATGAATTGACTTCTACAATTTACATAAAAGTAAAGATATGACAAGGATTAATGGCGTAATGAATGCATTGACTCCCAGTTTACAAGTCATATGAGATTTTGATTCCGTTCTTCAGTACTACTGAAAAGTTCTTTAAGTGTATACTAAACCATAGAGGCTGACAAAACCTACACATCCCTGTAAGGCTAGAATGGTTAGAATACAAATAAAATTGTTGATAAAAAATAATATAATCATATGATTTCTTGCAGAAAACAGACTTCAACACCAAGATTTACATTCACAAAATGCAGATGCAATCACAACCGTAGGTTAGCATTGCACGAACTTAAAGGAGAGTAAATACGGCTAGGGAGAACTACAAACAAATCTTAATAGCTATTGTCGAAGTACACATGTAAGAACAAATTGATAGAAAAAGAAACGAAAATAAATAAATATTTCTTCATTAAATCTACAATAACCTACTAGACATTCATATAAGAAGCGTACTGATATTCAATTTTGTATCATTAATAACGTTTTCATCTGCTTTCATTAGGAGCAAGATTTCAATTTTCTTTCTTCTAATGTTGTTTACCCTGGCTGTCAATATATGATTAAAATGACACGAATGACAATATGTTGCAATACGATTACTGAAAAGAATTAAAATCCATTCGAGTACTAGAACTAATGATATATTAGAAACTAGTAGGGTGCACATTTCATTTTTGGCTCATATAACCAGGATTTGAAAATATTCAAGAACTATAAACATGATTATGGATTAAAGATTCAGAATATCATTCATATACTTTTATGTATATAAGTTTTCCTTTAATCTAAATATATTCAATTTAAACAAGAGACAACGTAAATGGATATTTCATTTCATTTGTAGGTTTTCTTTTATCATTTCCCAAAATAAAGATCAGTAAATAAATAACAGAACCATATATCTAATTAAGGAATTCTAAATCCCATATTTGAATAGACATACATACATACATACATACATACATACATACATACATACACACACACACACACACACACACACACACACACACA
>JAOPJW010004870.1:155258484-155268842 GCA_027122535.1 Octopus maya
GGGGAAGGAGGAAAGAGCAGGAGAATGAGGGGACAGAGGAGGGGAAGAAGAAGAAAGGTGAAGGAGGGGAAAGAGGAGTAGAAAGAGGAGGAGAAGGAGGAATAGAAGGGAGGAAGAAGGGAAGGAGGGGAAGTGGAGGGGAGAGATGGGAAGAAGAGGAGGGGAGGGGAGTATAATGGAAGAGAAGGGATGAAGAAGAACAACAACAAGAACAAGAAGAACAAGAGAGAAGGTGGAAAAGGGTGGGGATGAGGCGAAGGAGTAGGAGCAGGATGGTTTTTCTTTAGTAATACTATTTCTGAAATTGACTAATTCTGACAAAGTCCACAAAATATCAAAGTAAAACATATTCTGCTATATTTAGCGCAGTATATTACTTTCTTGTCATCAACAGAAAGTCGAAATGCAATATCGAAAGCCGCTCAATTTCAATGCACACCCACATGGATACAAGTTTATAAGATTATCTCAGTAACTACTTCCATGCAATACTAATGGCCCTTCCATATCTCCTATGAATACTGCTTCGATTATTGATAACAATAACGTTTTTTTTTCTTATTCTCTACAAGAATTCGTACATACTATAAAGCACTATAAAACGTGCAGGGTGTACAAGAGAAGCCATATGTACATACAAAGGACGAGTGAAAACGCGATAAAAATCACAGGATTAATATGAACACATATAAACATAGAATGATTTTTTTAAAATATGTTTAAAAATCTCCTATGTCTATACCGGTCAAACACTCATTATACTAGAATGGGAAACATCTACAATGTCTATATGAACATTCATTAGATGGGTTCAGCCAACCAGAATATTCATCTACCGATCATACGTGTTTCACACGTTTATGCAACTCTGTCGTACTTTTGTCCAAAATTTTATCTTCCAGGTGTCTCTAGTTTTCATGCCTTAGCTCCGGTCCATTAATATATTGCTCAGATGAATATGTTCTAACTCACTCAACAATTCGAACAATCCTTTGTCAGGACATGAGTAGTGGCATCAGCCATTATTTCAAAGCTTACGTCCATCCCAGACGCGAACCTCAAATTTAGTTGGTTCAAGTTAGAAGGACCGAGTTTAGGCTTCTCCCCGGTATTATGATACTCCAGCTATAACAAATAACTTCTGTGCCCTGGAACGAACAACTAGGGAGTAAACCTCATACTAATTCCAGAGTAGAAGCCTTAATTCGATTTTGTGTTCTCCTGCGAATTCGTCTAGAAACTCTTGTAAGGAAATGATAGAAGACACATACTGTTTTTCAACCCCTTTCCATCACACCAGAGAATGTATTCTGATCTCAGGACAATCCAAAAGCTTCATATATATCTAACCAAGGCTTATGCTCTAGAAAGGTCATTTGAATGATTCTTTGAAACGTGTCAGCAGCCGAAGTGGTTTCCTTGCCGTGTTGGAATAGATCAAATCTTTATTGACTAGCAGTACAAAACTTTATTGTCTGCTGAGACTGACGGATATTAAAAAGAAAATAACTTCGTTGACCTTACTTGTGACAAATATGAAATTGTATTAGATCCTAAGTTCAAACATTCCTATAATCACTTGAAAGGGCTTTTTTCTAGGATTGCATTTTATTTTCTTATTTTTCTGCGTTTCGCCTGAAATTGCCTGCCACTCAAATTCAATTTCGTCGTTACCCTCGTTTTTGGATGGATAGTAATGCTGCGACGTGAAAAGAATGATAATGATCCTTTATAAAATCTAAACCCTCTGACACAATCAGCATCTTGCGGATATTCGTGCTTAATACGTGACAAATTTATGGTAATGTTTTTTTTAAAGAATTTATTGTAATCTTGCCCTATTTTCTTCTCGGCAGCTAATATATCACTCTTGCTTTCAATCATCTCCTCCCCAAGAGACACCGATTTGTACACCAAACGACTATGAGTTTGAACTTTTGCTGTCGCTGTTCTCTTACGTACCTTTAAATTGGCTCCGACTTCACTTTCGCCAGGTCCAATATCTGTGATTTTGACCCTCATCCTCATGTGTTATGGACTCACATGGTTCATGCTAAAAGTGTATCAGCAAGTCAAGAGGGAAAATAAAACAAAAGCGGCTACACAGAAAATGCTTGATTTACTGCAAACTGATGAATGAATCACATTATACACACCGCACAGAAAGCATCACAGAAAGCCTCAACAAAAGAAAAAAACAAGGAAAATAACAGAGATGATCAAAAATACAACACGTTAGCTCTATAAATAGTAAAACGCTACAGAATCTACTACACAAAATTCAAACAAGTTATAAATTCCAAAAAGAGCTACAAACGAAAAATAATTGAAATACAAAATTACTATAAAAACCATACAATTTGGTGTGAGACAGTCAAACAAATGCATAATGACAGATAAAATATATACTTGACTCGACATTTTACAGCAACCAGTATTGGCCGCATAGAGGAAGATCTAACAGGATTGCTCAAGGGGATAGAAGACAACACAATCGATGAACATGGTTTAACGTAAACATTTACCAAAGCTATACTGGAACAAGAAATTTCATGAAAGAATAAAATCAAAATAATTTTGTTAGAAAATATACTTCTTAGAACTGTAACAAAACGGAAGAAAACTATCTTTAGTTAGTGAAATGAAAAAAAGAGGACCCTAACAGACAAAAAGAGAAAAAATTAAGAAAAGCTAACTAAAAAAATATAATGACCGCGCTCGGAGGAAAATAGAAACGTATCAGTAAAAGTATCTAAATTAAGTCGTTGCGATAAACATTGTTGTTTATTGTCGAACAAGTTATTTGAATCAATACTGAAAGATTTAACAAGTAATGTATATTAGAAAGACTCCACATAAAATAACTTTAGTACTAATAAATACATCAAACATACCATGTAAATGTGAAAAACAACTATTTACTACAAGTCAAAGAGAATACACTAGAACGGTCTCTCGAAAGCAACACATTTCTCTGAACACTGATTATTTTCTGTCGTCTATTTGAAAAGGGATTGTTTTCCGAAATATTATCGGATCATTAAACAAAACAACTTATGTAAGGTTTATACAATATTTTTTTCTCTTCTTGCTCCCATTGACACCATGTGAAATATTTTGTTTAACTCTTCATTGGTATTGTTCAAATATTTTTGTAAGCATTTAATTTAGTCATACATACTGCGACGCTTCAAGTAAAAAATAATACTCTTTTAAAGATAGCGTAATTATAACTAATCCTATATCCACTGCATTTTTCTGTCTAAATCTAATGCCATTCAGAAATTATCTGACTAGAAACACCGGGAGTTATGGGTACTACAGGTAAAATGTTAGACATAACCACTTTATGGATAACTTCAAAATATCCACAAAGGATAATACGCAGATGAAAAACTTATACAACGTAAAACAGACATATAAACACACATTGTCCATATATATATGTAGCGAATGAGTATTGAATGAAACCAACTTTCTGTGTAGGCAAACTAGCTAAGCCCATGTCTTAGATGTAGATGAATATGACAAGATAAGAGACACGTAACTGAAAGTAAAAATTAGAAAGGCCACAATAGAATAATTCAATGCAGAAAACAAGATTTTAAGTATAAATACACTGGTTATCCCGGCTCGAAACTTGATAATTTATTTTAAAATAAATTTCAATTCTTAAGAGAAATTTTCATAGGAGCAGCTAAGGAAATGTTTGTTGGTCTTCATCAGAAAAGCGTAATCTACAGAAATTGGCTCTGATCAGTAGGGATTAGATATTAAGTATAGGAAAAGCATCACAATGAATTTTGGATGGTATAATCTATGTAATTAAAGCATAAAATCAGCTAACTGAAATAATTGAAATGTAGAAATGGTAGGAATTGAAATAAACAAGTTAATGGTGACTTAATGAATGTCGAACGCAGACCATTTTCAACTAACTGAAGTTTGCCACTGAAACGAAACATAAATTTACAATAACCTGACTATAAATTTGGGCATCTCTCAAAGAAAAGGTGAGTAAATTTTAAGAAGTTAAGAAGAATTTCCCCAAATAAATTTACATGAGAAAGTTCTGATCTTACATTGTATACAATTCGACTTGTATATCACACGTTGATAAGATTCTCTAATAGTAAAAGTTGTGCATAATTATTTCCTTAACAACTCGAACTTACCTGCTACGTTCAGTTGAATCTCAGATGAAATTCTTAAAGACATTGGTGGTGGTGATGATGATGTTGATGATGACGATGATAATAAGATGATGAAGGTGAGGAGGACGTGGAGAAGGAGAGAAATAATAATAATAATAGATTCTTTATTAGCAGGCAGTTTGAGGACTGTACAGGAAGTTACAATACAGTATATTATATAATATCATGTGCGGTCATATCAATGTGTGTAAAGAATAAAAAAAAAACAACACAAAAGAAGCAAAGCTGCTAATTTTCCCTAAGAGGGGATACCTCGAAGGGCTGATCGTGGAAACCACATAAATACACAGTCGTCCTCACCACTAGGTAAAGTGCCCATTTACTTCATTGTGTAGGCGCACTACCAGCTGAGAAATTTGTGAAAATTATCTGTGGGCTCTTGTCCGAAATCCCTTAGACGAGTCGAGCGAGTTGATTTTCATAGACGCCCAAACTCTCCACGAGAATGACATCGCTCTTCCCCGCCACTAAACCTATACAGAACACCAATGTCGACATTCTATCGACCACATTGCCCAATTGGAAGAGAGCTGTAAGCACCTGTCTACACTGTCTGCAACTGCATAGGTGCCACGCACCCAGTCTCTGTTTGCACTTGATCCGTTCACTTAGACCGACCTTGCTTTGTTCACCCAAATTTCAACAAATTTGCTGAAAAGTAGCATAACGCTCTCCAGCCTCAGTTCCCTTTTCAAGTGGAAATTGAGGGCATGACCAATGAGGAAGTAGTCTCTCTTCAGCCCTTTCAATCTGGACCACCAAACAACTAATTACGCTTACTAAAACAGATATGTAAACACACATTGTCCTTCTTGACGAAAGGAAGAACGGCGATGTGATATTTGCAGTGGACAAAGTTAATAGAAGGATCTGTACCATACGCGACAGTAGGTATTCCACATTAACTCATAAGTCAGCAATGGTCGGGAACTGGACAACTTCATACAGAACTGCTTCCCCGCTTTCTGTGCATCTCGAATAGATCCGACTGACGGTACTTCTATAGTTGCCCAGTTTATCTCGAACTGGCAATACCCCACCATCCCAATTTCGACATTTCATTGACAAGATTGCGCAAATGACAAAGGGCTGTAAGCATCTATCTGCACTGTGTTCACCTGCATAAGTGTCACGCACCCTAACTCGGTTTATGCTTGATCCATGACGGCAACTCAGTCAGAGTTGAGTTGCTTAAAAACGAGGATGACGAACGGTAACCACACCTGCTGTCGATCAAGAAAACACTTCCTCAGTGCATTTCTGTGTAACATCAGCTACGGCATATCTTGTTCTCTACTCGGTGGGTGTTGACAACAAATGAAGCACTGACAAAGGGAACTGGGTCGTTTCAACCGGAAGTCAAAGAATACGCCCTCTAGTTTGGTTAGACACGCTAGTCAGGGGGTAATATATTACGGAGGTAGTGATATATGTATTCATCACGTGTACCCTACCTTTCAAGGAAAGCTTTCTCTCAGCCTATTTGTGCGTGAGATAGGCTACCCTGCACGTCACCTTGTCCCAGTTCTTCTTTACTTGGAGATCAGACCCAAAACAGATCTTTCAGAAACTAACCGGTCCGTCTGTCTAGTGAACCACAACGCTATTGGATACCATGGACATGTCTTTTCCACTGCCGTTTTGCAGTCCCACAAAGTTTTCTTGCTTGATTTGCTTTTCACCGCCTAGTATTCCATTAGAGCAGTTGTGATCTGGCCTATGTGTATGACGTCCGAACTTGGAATAGCGAATGCTGTCCCTGTATGCCGACAGGTCACCCACGTCCTACCTCTTGCTAGAATCCCTTTGACGTTTCCGGTCTTCGAGACAGTGGCTCCAGAATCAGTACATGCACAAGTGACGAGATGAGACAAACTTGACGAATCGAGCTCATGGTACTCAATTGTCTGGCTAGATAACTATTCATTTTAATTACCGAAGAGATATCCCCGTACATTGCAGTAATGCAGCTGCGGAAAACGGCTCTTAAAGTGGACATTGTGATTCCTGCCCCTGTGGTTGACCCTACCGAAGGCTTTTACTTGATCAAAATATGCCAGGATTGTTACCCACCTGCTTTTACGATGTATCACATCAGCTGAAGATTGTCGTGGATAGAACTGCTTGAGATGAATTATGTGTTTTGCGCATCATAAATCAGACATTAAACCTAATCATCTACCTGAAGAAGAGAACAATCCTCTATTCTGCAAGAACCCTAAGAAAGACTCTTAGGACTTATTGTCACAAAGCCTCAAGAGAACATCTTTGCCAACTGATATAATATGAACAACAGTAACAAGAAGAAGAAGAAGAAGAAGAAGAAGAACAACAACAACAACAACAGCAGCAGCAGCAGCAGCAGCAGCCAACAACAACAACGCTTGTGATGATTTTTACGTTTTACTCAAGCACACACAGTTGGATTTGTTGTCGATTTAATGAATATTTGTCTCCAACAGGAAACACGTTCTAAGAGAACCTCACAATAAATATTCGATTTGCGATAAATAGCACTTTTTACATTGAATAGTAGGCAGTAAGGTTCGTTCTTACTACGACGTGTTTGTATAAAAGACATAGTGGTCATGAATGTACAGCCTTTGGTCATGCATATAGTCAGACAGGGCTAACATTTAAGTAAACAACAATAACTATTACGCAGTTTTCATCGATACTGAAAGAAAGAAAGAAAGAAAGAAAGAAAGAAAGAAAGAAAAGCAAAATTGATTTCCGCAGGATTTGAACATGTAATATATAGCATCGAAACTAAACATTGCAAGGAATTTTGTCCGGCACTTTAACGATTCTGAAGAAGTAGAAGAGTAACGAGATAAATAAAACAAACAATAGCAATAATAAATTCTGACCTCTTGGCACGAATGAATCACTGAACAATTAAATGATATATTGTGCAGCAGAGATCATTGCAAGAATGAATAACAGAACGCTGGAGAATTCTATGCTTGAAGCACCCAAACAAAAGCAATGCAGCTGATAATTTCAGACAAATATATTCCTTATCAGTGGTGTGGAAGTCTTTCACAGGAACTGTAACAGATAAAAGTTTCAGATATCTACAATTACAGGGTGTATTTTTATCAATACAGATATTATCCTTTGACAAGTAAATTATACGTGCATATGATAATCACCAATGAATATTCGGGTGAATAATACGGTTACAAGAACAACAATAATTATTATTTCTATAAATAATAAAAATGATATTAATAATGATGATGATGATGGTGGTGGTGGTGGTGATGATGATGAGGAAGAGGAGGAGGAGGAGAAGGAGGAGGAGGAGAAGGAGGAGAAGGAAGAGGATAATCTTTTCTTTATTGGCCACAAGGGCTGAATACAAAACAAAAGGACGATCAAAAAGCAACAAACAAGTGGTGCTTAATACAAAAATGTGTATACAGTAAAACAATAAATATTAACAATTTTAAGCATTAAAAAAAAAGGCGGGAGTGCCAACCAGGGGCAACCAAGGAAATCCACATTAGTTAATCACCCCGATCGCCGAGGAAACCCCAATTGGGAAGGTCTCTCTTCCTCATCCTCTCAGGTTTGCACGCATACATTCAAAGAAGGCCCGTTCACATGGAACAACACCGCAACTTTTACCGGCTGTTCAGCATAAATATTGTGGGGCAGCACTTCCATCTCCACCTTCAATTTCCTCTTCAAATGGAACTTTAAGAAGTCGATGAGGGCTTAGTCGAAAAACTTGTGCCCTGCACTACCGCTTTCGCCATAGCCACCAGACATATCAATATCTAGTGACCTGATGTCGTTGAGATGACGACTTTGCTTCCAATGCAACCCTATATCACAAACATTTATACAACCTACACTTAAGTTGGCCATGATGACCGAAAAGAGTTTAGAGAAGAAAAAACAAATGGCGAAGGCTACTTACCTTCCTGATGCTGCTGGAAATCAAATGGTTCGACCTCCAAATCTGGTTGGGTTTCCTTTAGAACACTCTTAATTGCCTGCATGTGTCTTCTATATTAAGGATCTCCGCATCGCGAGGGAAATATTTTTATAGGTTTCTAGCGGCATATCCAAAATCATTAGTGTTCCTGACACTTGAAAGGTGATGGTGCCGAAGATTTCAACCCCTCTCTTGATGTTCTTCCTTCATGCTATGAATTCCATCAATTCTTTGTTGGCCCTCCTCAACCTACTTGGTGGTTGTCATTGAGTGTATTTTGTTTTTGTGGGTTGTGATGGTTGTAGTCGTATCGATGGAGCTGCTGGTGGAAGCGGTGAATGTGTTGACGATGTTGGTGTTGAAAAGGTTGGTGTTGTTATAGATGTGTCTCTGATTGTTGTGTGTGTCTTTTCTATTTTTGGTGTGTGTGTGTTGGTGTGAGATTAGATGTTTTGTTTTACACATCATTTTTCCTTTTTTGCTTTTGAGGCTCCCTCATTTTCACTTCATGATGCAGGGTTACCAGTATCTGTGGACGCTGGATGGGAGTTTATGTCTGTATGTTTGAGTTTAGAGGAAATGGAGAGGAAAGGGAGAGGAAGAATTTCGTCGGGTGTTTTTGCTTGTGCTATTTTCCTGCCTAGTGTTGAAGGTGGTAGTAATACATCTGTGCTGGCCTTGCAGTGCTGTTAGTACTGCTGGTGCTGCTGTTGTTCCAGGTGTTGATGTTGTATTACTACTCACGTTCCTTGTGCCGAGGTTGGTGCCACAGTTATCATTGTACGCTGATGGCTTTGTTTCGTGGCTTTTAGGGATTTGGCGATGGCAGTAAGAGGGTCTTTGTGGTACCCTGTCTTCTGTTGAAGGCAGTAAGTTCTCAATAAGTCAGTCTCTCCACGCGAATGACACCGAGGCCTTCTACTCTTAACCGTAATGTGCAGTTCCTCCCCTCTTGAAAAGCGTATGAGGTCTGGGATCTTGTGGATAGTACGCAAATTGATGTACAGTAGCTTCTCCACCATGATGCCAGGCCAGTTTTCATGATGGCTTCGCTTAACTTCTAGGAGGCTGTTACTTATTTCCAAGGCAATGCATACTTAAATCCACCATATATTTACCTCATGTAGAATTCCAAAGATCTTCACTCTCACCATCCCCCTTCCTAAATGTGACGAATGGAGAACATATTTATCGCTCTGACAGGGAGTCATAGTGATTGACGAGCAGAGTTTGACTGTTGAAGAGCCATAAAATGCACGGAAATTGCTTGATTCTCGAGATATAACACTATATCTGGCATCATTTATTTCAGTGCTCCTTCCACTTCTGTCTTGATTGCTGTCTCTGGCAGTTTTGTGTTTATAGAAATACATTAATGCCTTACTGGATTTGTGTGTGTGTGTTTGTGTGTGTGTGTGTGTGTGTGTGTGTGTGTGCGCCAACTCTGTGGAGTGGGGCTAACTACGTCAGCTCGTGGTGGTGGTGGTGACGGTAATGGAGGTTATTGTAGCGGTAGTGACGGTAATACAGGTGGTTATGGTGGTGTTGTTGTTGATGGTGGTGGTGGTGGCTATGTTTGGCTGTATTGTCGCTGTTGTTTGATTATCGTGGTATTGTTGCTTTCATTGGGGGCAGGAGAGTTAATGTTGTTAGAATCAAACGCTTGTCCTGAGTTGTTGTTGCTGCTGCTCTTAGTCGTCACATGAGTAGTGTGGTCGACTGGACTTTGGGATTCCTTTCCATTTGGGAGTTGAAAGCAAAGGACTTTAACGTGTATTGCAACTCTCTATCAGAGCTACTTCTGAATTGCTACTCCATGTCAGTTTGTTTTTAAAATTATTTTTCCCAAAACATAATTAAAATATTTTCCGAATTTGTGCCACCAACAGGGTACAAACAAATCAACAAGCCCGATGTAGTCCTGGTGGTTTCACAAATGTTTTGTAGCAAAATGAAACAGTCAACAAATTTTGGAGACAGAAATAGGTAAAAATATGTGACACTTATTCGGTAGCCATGATAAAACTCCGAGTTTCGGATGCCGGGGTGGGAGCCCACGCCAGCAACTCTTCAGTTATCTGGCCATTGAAAATTACTGTGAAAAATGACCGTTAAACAAAGCGAAATTACTGTGTGGTGACCCTCATTAAGACAAAAGAGCTAATAGACCGCTAAGTAAGATAAAGGTAAGGGAGTAT
>JAOPJW010004871.1:426066-436364 GCA_027122535.1 Octopus maya
GAGTTATTTCACTTTTTCCAGAAAAATATTTTTTAAATGCTATAGAGGCTTAAAGTTTGATCATTTCCACCCAGTCAGAAAACAGGATTCGGAAGCTGTCATTATGTTGTGCGTGACTGCACATTTTGTTGCCAACATCCTGAAAATAGCACGTGTTGTCAATATTTGTAAACAACACGTGTTATGTAGTTTGAAGCATTTAATATGCATTTAATGCGATAGCACGAACTTAAAAGATTTATTCAAAAAGAAAACAGTATTTTGGTTCGCAGAGGTCCACTTGTTGAGTGTGGGTACCATCTTTCGGGCTAGAAAGAGAAAAAAAGAAAAAGAAAAGAAAGAGTAAACAACATGTCTTTTGTAGTTTTAAGCATTCAATATGCATTTAATGCGATAGCACGAACTTAAAAGATTTATCTAAATACAAAATAGCACATAACAAATTAGATATTTTTAAAAATCAAATATTTTGTTGACCAGTTCATTGAAAACGAAAGTTAAAAATGCATTCAATCAATTTTTCGCACAAATCACAATTTTCATATCTCCTGCGCAACATAAATTCATATGTTCAATTGTCAACAGATAGGTAAAACATGTGGTTTTAACATATTTGTCATCACGTGCCTTCTCGCAGACAAAATAATTCTCATGTTCCACTTGTTATGGAAACAGGCATGATTGTGTCTATTGCTTACGATTGGCTAAAATTACCAAAATTTTCCAACTTGAATTGCTAATAACTCTTTATATATTGATTTATAACGAAAATAATTTTCACGTTGTTCATTAGCCAATAAAAGTGTATCATTACACTGAATATGAAATCAATTCGAACAGAATTGATGCTGGCAGCCAGTGTTGAAGCCACTTCGATTAGGTAGATCTGGATTTCAGGAGATCAGCATTATCAAATACTATGTCAAGCTGATTTTATCAGAGACTTATATCATGGGAACACCTGTTTGTGGAATGCTTACTGACGTTAAAACCTTTTCATCCGTGACCATCCTATCATGCTTTTCGTTCTTTGTGTTTTCAAGTATGGTGTAGTTAAAATTGTGTCTCTTTTCTATTCTATAATAGAATGAAATTAGGTAAAAGAGACGGACGCTGTTCTTAACAGGTTGAATCATTTTGTTGAAGCTCCCGGGCTTCGTCTGTTATGCTGGGGAATATTTGTTCTGCTTTATTGGGTTTATTTTGTATATTTTTCATATATTTACGTTCAAAGAAAATTTTATGTAGCTGTGAAACATAGGTTTCGCATTCATAAAGCGCTTCGCCTTATAGACGGCTCGTCGATTTCTAATATAACCTCTTTTCAAAATGGAGATAGAAAGGCGGTACAGCCAGTTAAATTTGTAAACAAAAAATATATTGTCCAAGTAGTTAGGTAGGACGGGTTATCGCGCTTAGATCAGTTCCAGTTAGCAATTTTTTTACGGCCCTAACCAACGAACGGAGAATCCCACGCTTACCGTAGGTATCGTTCAAATTGCGGACAAGGACTGAAGACCTCTTCTATAGAATTTATAAAGGGTTCCGGGTCAAGTGAGTCTACGCAATTAAATGGTGGGTCCAGGAGCAGACGATGCAAGCTTTCCGTAGCAATGTGGGCAAGGAACCTAAAATACTCGAGGTCCCTTATGTATGTATGTATGTATGCATGTATGTCGATTGAGCTTGCTTAGAGCGAAACATATGGCCGTTTATAACGAATTATTCTAATCTAATGCAATACATATTGCTTTCGATTACTCACTCCATCTCAAGTTCTTTTATGTAAGAGTAGCTTCTAATACATCACTAGCCTTCAAATATATGTATGAATTTGTTTGTAGCTATGAGTACGTTTTTGGACACAAATATATGCATAATGATAACTTAACTTATTATCCAGTTTAACACTCCTACCAGCCCCTTTGGTATCTAAAGTAGAGTTCGCTCTGTTGCACAAATTCATATTAACTGCCTATCATCAATTGTGACTGACTCTTCGGACCTGTTTTATGTCTCAGCCAAGACGGGAAAGAGTACCGCTCATGACCCTACATATGGTCTTCCAGTTTGGAGACAGCTAGCCTCAAACCGGTAATCTGTTCCTCTATACTTGCAAAAGAATGCAACTCCTTTAAGGCTATCCAAGACCTTGTTGGTACTATTAAACCGATCAAAGAACTAAGTCTACCTCCCAAGAACAAATGCAATCCATCCGACAAGCTCCGCACAATTTCTGCAAAGACAGTTTCATTCACAAGACTTTGCTCGCATTAAAGTAATTCCAGAAGACACTTGCCTAAGTTGCCGCGTCGGACTACAGGATTAAGAAGCGAACCTCTAAACCACGTGGCCATGCTTGGCATTTACTATTCTATAACAACCAGTTATCAAAACAACAAATTTACACGTATACTACCATTCAGGTGCAAGGGTGACTGTGTAGTAAGATGGCATCCCAATCACAAGCTTCTGGGTTCAGTCCCACTGCGTGACATCTTGGAAATGTGTTTTCTACTATAGCCTCGGACTGATCAAAGCTTTGTGGATGGATTTGGTAGACGTGAGCTAACGTGTGTCCGTGCGTGTGTGTGCGTGTTTGTAACAATCGGTGTTAGTGTTTACATCCTTGTAACTTAGTGGTTCGTCAAATAAAACCGATAGAATAAGTACCAGGCTGAATGAAAAAAAAATACTGGTGTCGATTCGTTGGACAAAGAATTCTTCAAGGTGATGCCACAGCATGGCCGCAGTCTAATGACTGAAACAAGTAAAAGATATTTAGAAGTGTTTGTTTAGAATCCTTTTAAATGGTCATGGTTGCATAGTAGCTTGAGAGGAGACATTATGATTGAGATGCCGTTTCAAGTCATTTCTTCTGTTTTAAGGAACAGCTCATTGTGTATTTATGTCAGTCACTGTTGTTGTTGTTGCTATTATTATTGCTGTGTATTTGTATGTATGTATGTTGTGTTCGTATGTACGTGTTTGTCGTCTATTGTAATTATATAACGTTTAGTTACGCATTCGTATGTCACACAATATTTGCAACAAGGTTTCAGGTTTATCACTCAGCTTATATTTTCCAGTTACCATTTCATAGTAAATATGTGTTAATATATTTTCCTGATATTGCTCTCTGGAAATGTTAGGTGGGCGGAAAGGCGTATTTAATTTTTTTTTTTTTTTTTTTTTTACTCTTTTCCTATCCTATTTTCCTTTCTATTTTTTTTTTTTTTTACAGTATTGTTGGAGCTTACATGTTAATATATTTCTTCTTTTCGCAAATCTTCATTGAAAATCTTTGTTTCTCGAGTTTCAACAACATTTATTACTTCTTTGCTCTTTATGTCAGTTGTCAGACGGTTTTTTTGTAAATTAAAAATACTTGTAAAAATAGACAAAGATTGTTTTGTATAGATTTTGTTTGTCTGGTTCCTTGTTTATTTTTTATTTACATTTATTTCTATATTTATTCTTTTCTTAAAATTACTGAAACTTTTGTGTCAATGACTGTGTAAGTCATTTTATCGTTATGTTGTTTGTATTATATCATAATTGACATTGTATTTTATTTTATGGTTGATATTGTACAAGAATATAGTTGATATTGTACAGTATTATAATTGATGTTGTATTGTACTAGACTTCATACTGTACTAGTGTATAGCTGTTATTGTATTATATGTCATTATATGCGTTATTGTATTGTAGTTGATGTTGAATTATATTATAATGATATTGTACTGCATTACATTATAGTTGGAGGGTAGTAGGTTGGCAAACTCTTTGGAGAAAAAAATTAGTAGCGGTATTTGTTCTGAGTTCAAATCCCACCGAGGTCACCTTTGCCTTACATCCTTCCAAGATCGATAATACAAAGTTCCAGTTAAGTACAGAGATCGATGATATCGACTAACTCCTTCCCCTCAAAACTGCTGGCCTTGTACCTATAGTGAAAACAATCATGACTGATATTACACTTCATCATATTTGTTTCAAGTTTTGGTACAAGGCCTGCAATTTCAAGAAAGCGGGCAAATTGTTTACATTGACTCCAGTGTTCAACTGGTACTTATTTTATCGACCACAAAAGGATGAAAAACAATGTCATCCTCGGCGGAAATTGAACTCTGAACGTGAAGACGGATGAAATGCCGCTAAGCATTTTGTCCGGCGTGCTAACTATTCTGCCATCTCGCCACCATTTTGCATTGCTGGACACTTCACCGTATTACAACTCAAGGTCAAACGGGGGGGCTCAGCCAAGAATACAGACGAATCTAAGAGAAGTTCACTTCGAACAAAAATTATGGGTGCCGCTCGCACTTGGCTGCACATATTATGCAGCATGAAGGTTTTGGAATGAAACGGTGGTTAAAGGCATATGAATCATTCGACTAGTACTAGGGCTATGAGAATTTCCTCCCTCCTCCTATAATATTTAAGCAGCATTGTGAAGTTTGAAGTCTATTGGAAAACTGAGGTATAATTGACTAATACCCTCCCCATAAGATTTAAAGCCATCTGGCAGAAAGGGTTATATCGCAGTTAATGTTACACATAATCTAATGCTGCCGAGGACAACTTTGCCTCTCGTCTTTTCGGGGTCGATAAAAAAATACCAGTTGAATACTGGGGTCGATATAATCGACTTATTCCCTCCCCTAAAATTGCTGTGTGCCAAATGTGAAATCAATATTATATATAATTGCAAGACGGCAAGCTGAGAATCGATAGGACGACCTCCCTAAAAATTCCTGGCCTTGTGCCAAAATTTGAATCTAATATTGTATTATATTACAGCCTATGTTATACGATATTACATTACAATTGCTATATTATAATTGATATTGTATTATATCATACTTAAAATTGGACAATATCATAATTACCTGCATCTTAGAGAAGGCAGAGGTTTTATTTTCAGTCGTATTTGTTCGTTTGTTTGTTTGTCTGTGCACAAGATATCTCAAGAACCGCTGGATGGATTCGAATGAAATTTTCAGGAATGTTTTGCTTTGTGCTTGGCACGAACTGATTAGCTTTTGGAATCGATCCGGTACCGGACAAGGATTTTGGATTATTTTTCCGGGTTTTCTTACTTAATCTTTGAGAGCGGTCGGGTTCATTTTTAGTATTCTCGTTTGTGAGAGCAGTCAGGTTTATTTCAGTTATTTTCATTTTAAAAATCGTCTCTGGCTAATCGTTAACAGGACATTGGTGTTGCCTTGGCGGAGGTTTGCGCTCTTTGGGTGCTCTTGTTCATTATTAAAATCGTATCATGCTATAGCTGATATTGTGCTTGTGCTTGTCGATATTAAAATGTACATATCGTTACCAGTGAAGTTTTATATTGCCCTTTTATAATCTTATTGATATGCATAATAATTATCATTAGTAACGTTGCATGGTAGAAAATCATAGTTGAATTGTATTATACCATTTCTGATATCATGTTATATTAGTTACGTCATAGTTAATATTGTAGTAATTGTTTTGCATAGAAATTGTACTATGTTATACTATAGTTAATATCATGCAGACTGTATTATATTTTATTGATACTATAGTTAATAATGTAATATGTCTAGCTTGTATTATTTTGGCAGAATCGTTAGCACGCTGACCGACAATACTTACCAGCATTTTTTCCATCTTTATATTCTGAGTTCAAATTCCACCGAGGTCGACTTTGCCTTTCATCGTTTCAGGGTCGATAAAATAAGTACCAGTTGAGTCGACGTAATCGACCTACCCTCTTCCTGAAATTCCTGACCTTGTGCCAAAATTTGAACTCAATATTATATTGTATATAGATTGTACTATATTATACTATAGTCAATATTGTATTATGTATGTATACATATTTATACGTATATTTCTTTTATTATATTATAAGAGTTGATATTGCATGATATCGTACTATACATTTTATTGTATAATATTAAACTAAACGTACTTCTGAATGTCAATTCGTAAGGTATCTTTTCAATAACCTATATTGTTTTTCCTTCATTTAATTCGAAATTATTGTTTCTGTAATTCGTTTAGTAATATTTATTGTATTTTTTATGTCTTATATCCAAAGCAGAAATTTTCTTATTTCCTCTCATGTTATGTTGATGTTGCTGTTACTGCTACAGTTGTTTCGTTTTTATAGTTCAGTTCATCTGTTTGCCATAATGATTTCTAACTTTCTCACCTTAACGCAAAATTTCATAAAGAGCTCCTCAGTCCATTAAATCAATCCTAGGTATTTATTTTATCGACCTCGAAGGGATGCAAATCTAAGTCAATTTCGACAGGATATGGAAATGAGAGTTTTTCCTGTTTTTTTATCCCCCTTTTTTCCTGTTAAACATTATAAAAACCGTAAGAACTAGCTTACGGTTCTGAAAGAAAAAGAAAGAAAATAAAGAGGAAATTAACAAAGCAAATAAATGAAAGGTAAAAAAACATAGTAAGAAAGCAATATTGGACGTCACCTGCTTTTATTATAAGGTAAAAATCAAGATTTCAAGTAAACTGCATTTTAGGGCCTCCGTCGGTGGAAGTTTACTATGCATCTGCACATGTATGAATAACTGTGCAAGATATATTTTAGAAGAACAAGAACAACAGCAACAACGGTGAGGAGGCGGAGGAGGAGGAGGAGCAGCAGGAAGAGGAGGAGGTCAGTTGCTCTCTTCTTTCCATGACTTCGATATTTATGTGCAGGTAAGGCCACTGACTTATATCGATGCAGTATGGTACCAGTGTTGTAGGCGCCGTTAGTGTCAGAACATAGGGAGACGGAACAAATACCACAAGACATCTTGCTTAACCTTCTGAAAGAACCGCCAATCCACTTCCTTATATTGGTACATTTCTATTAACCCCGAAAGAATGAAAGGCAAAGTCGACCTCGGTGAGATATGAACTCAGAGCACAGAGGGTCAGAAGATGGCATCCTATAAAACACACTAGCAACTCTGTCAAATTGCTGCCTCGTGGCCTGCATCGACAAAAATTAATCTATGAAAGTCCGTAAATGAAAAATAAATTACAGTGATGAGGTTTCTAAACTAGCGCATAATTAAAACCCTCAAAGCTCTCAGCAATGTTTGGCCTCACAAATCTTTGATTACGTCTCAATCTTTTTTTCTATCCTAGCATTTCACCTGTAGCAAACTCATAAGAGGCAGAGAGAGAACGTAAGTTCGTTTGGCCGAACATGAGAAATTATTGATTTCTCATTGGTTAAAAATTACTGCCCATATACGAATTATGAGTTTCGTTGAAGAAATCTTTCATGGGATTACGGATCTATGATTCGAGGATGAGTAGTTATAAAAACCCTGATTTTCGGCAAAATCTCCAGTGATCGTTGGATGTTACTCAAGTCCGCGACACTCACCATTTTGAGTATAGGCTAATATAAATGCCATGTTCAATACTCAAATCCGACAATATTGAATTGTCATGAAACCCTATTAGTTAGAATGAGAAACTAGTTAATAATAAATTTAAGTCGTAAATTCTCTACGACAAAATGATTTGATTCTAAATGTCTATAATGTAAAAAATATGTATATAATAAATTAATATAGAAACTTAATTCCTTTTATTTCTCGTTTCTTTCAACTTGTTGAATTTATTTCTGTATATTAATGAAACTGTATTTTTTTATGTGTAACGGTCAAGAAAATATAATCTATATCTTCAACATACATGCACGTAATAAACGCTCATTCAGCGTCTTGTCATGTATACATCATAACATTTACGCAGCCTAAACTAAACTAAGAGTTATGCTTAGTGATAAATACTTATAATTAAGTTATAAGTAACAAAATTGTCATTATAGCTTTTAATTAATAAACAATAATATTCGTTATAACTTACGAATGAAGACATTATAAATAAAGATATAGTATATCTCACATTTCAACGACCTGTTAACCAACATTAAAAAAACTGGTGTCTGGCTTGTTATACACATAAAAACTGAAACGAATAAAAGATAAAAGATACTGGGTTCAATGAAATTGGTATTAATTATTATTCATTTGTATTTTATACTTTTTGCACATAGGACAGATTTTGTATTGGACAAAAACAAGAAGAAGAAGAAAAGGGAGTTGGCTGATGAACAAAAGCAGGAAATCAGGGAAGCTTTTGACCTCTTTGACACAGATAAAGATGGCGCTATTGACTACTATGAACTTAAGGTGTGCATGAGGGCTTTGGGTTTTGAAGTGAAAAAAGACAATGTGCTAAAAATACTTTATGATTATGATATTGAGGAGACAGGCAAAATTACATTTGATGATTTCAATGAAGTCAGTAAGTATGAGGCTATTTAAAAGATTGATTGTCTTGTCACTGTTTTAGAAATAATAATAGTTGTTTCAAATTTAGGTGCAAGGCCAGCAGTTTTAAAGGAAGAGGATAAAGGGTTAGAGCAAATACTGCAAAGCACTTTTCCTGGTGCTCTAACAATTCTGCCAATCTGCCATGCTTAATAACTGTTTCTGAATTAGGAATAAGGCCAGCAATTTTGAGAGGAAGAGCTAATTGTTTACATCAACTCCTGTACTTGACTGCTACTTTATTAACCCCAGAAGCGATGAAGGTAAAGTTGACTTCAACAGGATTTGAACAGGGAAACTAAAGAGTCCTAAGAAATACTACAAAGTACTTGTTCCTACATTCTAATGATTTTACCAAAATATAATAATAATAATAATAATAATAATAATAATAATAATAATAATGCTTCATCATAATTGACCCCAGTGCTCAATTATTACTTAATTCATTGACCTTGAAAGGTAAAAGGCGAAGTTGACCAGCGAAATTTGAATTCAGTACATAAAGATGGATAAAATGCTGCTCAGTATTTCAGTATTTTACCCAGACTGCTAACAATTTTGCCAACTGACTACTTTAATAATAATAATAATAATGATAATCCTTTCTATTATAGGCACAAGGCCTGAAATTTTGGGGGAGAGGTTGAGTCAATTACATTGACCCCCAGTACACAACTGGAACTTATTTTATCAACCTCGAAAGGATGAAAGGTAAAGCTAACCTCAGTGGCATTTGAACTTAGAACGTAAGTACAGACAAAATGCCACTAAACATTTTGCCCAGTGTGCTAATGATTCTGCCAGCTTGCCACCTTACATAACAGTAATAATAATAATAATTTTTCAACTATCAACACAAGGCCTGCAATTTTGGGAGAGGGGCTAGTCACTTACATCAACCCCCGTGCACAACAGATACTAATTTCGACTCCCTAAAGAATGAAAGACAAAGTCGACCTTGGTGGCATTTGAACTTAGATGGACAAAATGCTGCTAAACATTTTGCCCAGTGTGCTAACGATTCTGCCTGCTTGCTGCCTTACATGATAACAATAATAATAATAATAATAATAATAATGATTATTATTATTATTGTTAGAGAGTCAGAAAATTGCTTTGTGAAAGCTCTTCATATTCTCAGTTCAAATCCTGCCAACATCAGCTTGCCTTTTTATTCTTTCAGGATCGATAAAATAAAGCAGCTGTCAAGGTCATTGGTATTAAATAATCTCCTCCCTTCGAATTTGTTTGCCTTGAGCCTAAATCAGAAGCCATTGCTATTGTGATCGTTTTTTTCCCCAGGTCAATTTCAGGCAAGGGCACTGAGGATTAAGATTTCCAGCTAAGACCATGTCTCCTCTTTATAAATCTATGACTTTTTTCCAAATGCTTGGAAGTTGTTGAAAGCATTTGTTACTTAGTGGTAGAGATGGGTAATCCAAATACATAATAGCTACAGAAAAAAAAAAAAAAAACAGGGTGTTTGGCCTTGTAACGGACACAAACTGATTAGATTTTGGGATTGTTGCAGTACCAGTCAAAGATTCTGGATTATTTGTTATATTTACTTTACTTTACATGAAGTATTACGATCTTACGGTTTCCATGTAAGTTAAGGTGGCATTGCTGATTCCAAAGCTTTATTTTCATTTCTCTATTATCAATTTTACTTGCGTCTCTATCTTAGTAGAAACTAATAGATAAAGAAATCAAACTACCTAAACAAATGGCAGCAAAACTGTTCAGAAATTAAATAACACTAATGTATTTTTGTAATATATGCATATATATATAAGGCAGGATGTGTGTGTGTGTGTACATGATTGTACTTTATGCACGTCCACAAATTAGCATGTATGTCGCTCCAATTTTAGGAGGGCATTTGTCATGACCCTATCTGCATTTTCGTCAACTTTTTCTCTCAGAGGCACCCGTGTATAG
>JAOPJW010004871.1:3898860-3909493 GCA_027122535.1 Octopus maya
ACATTGTTGTTTGGCCTGAAGACAGCTCTAACTGAGCAGAAATATGATTGAAGACATTCCATCTATGAACATCCTGTCTTTAGCATTGTATATCTAGAACAGTATATCAACACAGTCTTCAATATTTATGACCAAAAGGTGAACTTTAAGGGAGATGTGCTATTATTTCTAGCAGATCAACTGAATGAGGGAAAAAAAAAAAAAACATTAACAAAAAATAGTAGCGGCCTGGCAATTTTTAATAAGTTTGATTCCCCACCATGTGATTTTGGGTTCAGTCCCACAGTGTGGCACCTTCAGCAAGTGTCTTCTACTATAGCCTCAGTGCAACCAAAGCCATCTGAATGGATTTGGTAGATAGAAATTGAAAGAAGACTGTCATGTGTGTGTTCTTGTTCTGATATCCCATGTAAGCAAGCATCAACATGTTATTTGATTCTCACCTTTCATGGAAACATGTCTGGACATGGGGAAAACATTACCTTGCTTGGGAGCCAGTGAGGGTTGGTGACAGTAAGGACACCTAGCTCTAACTTCTGCTTCTATGAATTCGGTCTGACCAAGGGAAGCAAGGAAAAGTGGCTTTTCAAATCATAAAAAAGATGACTTAAATGTAGATTTTTGTGGCGTCTCCCATTTTGTACCAGAGGTCGTTTTTGTTTTTTTATATATATTTGACAAATTTACTGCATTCCTGTATTTGAAAAAGGTATAAAATACTGTTAACATATTTAATGAGTGAAGTATTTAAAATTTAATAATGAATAAGGTAATTGTTCAATTTAGGGATGTTAAAAAAGTAAATAAAAATTAAGGGGGACATAACTAGTAATGGGACATTGTAACATGGCGAATTATAATTTTCGCACGTGTATAAATTCATAATTAGTCGACATCGTGCAAACCACTGAAGAATTTTGTTTCGTGATTCGGCTAATTGGGTGATATTCCAAGATTCCTCCAAGTTTGATTCACGATTGAGGATTTCAATTTCAGGAACAATGAATTGGGGTTCTGCTGGTCTTCCACGTGTCATTCTGCTCAATTCCAAAGTAAATAATACCCAGTATTTATTATGTCCCTTTACTAGTTATCTTCCCCTTAATTTTTATTTACTTTTTTAACATCCCTAAACCAAGAATTACCAAGGAAATTAGGAAAGTGATTTTCAACAAAGAGCCATATGTCGGGTTGCCAAGAGGAAGAATTTCAGTATAGAGTTCCCTACATCACGGTAAATGAACCGGAATGGAAGGGATGGAGCTGGGAGAAAATTTAAAAAGAAAGAAAAAAAAAACTTAAATTTTTGGAAAAACTTATTTACAGAGCCATAATGTAAATTACATGAAAACATAGGAATATTAAAAAGAAGAAGAAATTTACAAAAGAAACAATACAAACTAGCCTTTTCTTTTCTCCCCTGTATGAATATTTTCAGTGAATGATTTACCAGTGAAATGGTTTCCCTTTTGTTTGAATATGTTTGTGTGAAGTGAAGGTACGATGATCAAAGAATGATTTAGTGGACATAACTGTGATATGGTGTCTTTCTGGCATGAATACGCTTGTGTCTAATTAAGCTATTACACTTAATGAAGGTTGTGGTAATAATTACGGTTGTTATTATTACTCACAGTTATTTCCAGCATCTCGCCAGCCAGTCGAAAACGAGGCTCGCTAGCCAGTTGAAAACGAGGCTTTGGAATAGAATTAAAACATGGCTGGCTCCTGATCAGGTGAATTTACGATTAAAACAACAAAGGACGGATACTATGTCCTCGTTCTTAAAAGAATGAAGCCTACTTAACGGATAATCATTCCCAGTCTTCTGTATTCAGCAATCTCACCGATTCGATAACCAGAATTACTACAAAGGATTTACCACAGATATCACAGTGATACAGTGTCTCTCCTGAAAGAAGGACTTGTGTCTATTTAAATTACTACTGTTAGAGAATGATTTACCGCAGACATCGAAACAATCCGGCCTGTCTCCTGTATCAGTACGTTTGTGTAAAGTTAAGTAGCAACTGTTAGAGAATGATTTATCACAGTGATATGGATTCACTCTTGTTTGAATACGTTTGTGTGAAGTTAAAGCACTGTGAACATTGAAGGATTTACTACAGATATCAATGGCTTCTTAACTGTATGAATACGTATGTGTTTTGTTAAGGCAGTATTTTCCGAGAATAATTTATCACTGATATCACAATGATTTGGTCTCTCTCTTGTAGGAATACGTTTGTGTGCAGTTAAGTGACTACTGCCAGAGAATGATTTACAACACATATCACAATGATACGGCTTCTCTACTGTACGAATACGTTTGTGTAAAGTTATGTGAGAACTGATAGAGAA
Source organism: Octopus maya (assembly GCA_027122535.1). Taxonomy (NCBI): domain Eukaryota; kingdom Metazoa; phylum Mollusca; class Cephalopoda; order Octopoda; family Octopodidae; genus Octopus; species Octopus maya. The sequence continues at coordinate 3,901,222 of JAOPJW010004871.1, forward strand.
TGATTTACCTCAGATATCACAATGATATAGTCTCTCTTCTCGAATGATTTATCACAGATATCACAATGCTTCTCTCCTGGATGAATACGTTTGTGCCTATTTAAGTGACTGTTTGTGAATGATTTACCACAGACACCATTGTCACGTGAACTTTCGTCCCTCTTTCATCATGCCTTCATGGGAAATCGATTCTTTCAGCTTCTCACAGTTTTCCATTATTATCGTTCTCGAGTCACTTATTTTCGTACATATCGTTTAATCTTACAAATACTTCCACTGCTGTGTTTCTGTCCACTGTTACCTCTCTCTCTAGCAACACTTAAGTAAATTTATCCTAGTTTACTCACTACACAAACTCATCTTCTCGACACTCCAGCCAGTGATATGCAGAATTTTTGCTAATAATAATAATGATCAGATTGCAACAAATTCTTCGAAGGGCTGCTGTGTATAAACATATTCATTTGGTCTTTAAATAATGAGAATGTAAACTACAGTTGTACTTTCACACTGTGAAACAACTTAAATTGGACAATAACATTCTACTTCCTCCTGACATAATTTGACATTGCTGTTGGTCTGAAGACAGCTCTAACTGAGCTGAAATACGATGAAAGACGTTCCATCTAATAGTATCCTGACTTGCTCTTAGCATTGTATATCTAGGACTGCAGCATCCAATAGTCTTCAATATTTATGATCAAGAGGAGATATTTAAGGGAGATGTTCTGTTATTTCTAGTAGGTCGTGTGACCACATACAGAACTATGAAAAGAAACGTTTTTTTTACCAGGTCCAACAATTTTATTACAATTAAAAGAGAAGAATAAACATTGATGAATGAAGAAAGGAAACTGAATGAGGAAAAAAAAATTACAACTGGCCTGGCAATGGTTAAGAAGTTTCATTCCCGACCATGTGATTTCAGGTTCAGTACCAAAGTGATAATATTTCTACCATAGCACCAGTGCAACCGAAACCATTTGAGTGGATTTGGAAGATGGAAACCGAAAAAGATTGCCGTGTGTGTCTTCACATCATGTGATAGATTTCAATGGACATTACCATGCCTGGAAATATGTCCAGACATGGGGAAATATTACATTGCTTGGTAACAGGAAGGATATCTGACCATAAGAATTCTCCCTCTCTGAATTCTGTCTGACTCAGGCAAGTATGGAAAAGTAACTTTTCAAGCCATAATAATGACAATGACTTGAATTAAATTTCATTTATGGAGTGATTTTTCTTAGCAGGGACCTCTTATACAGAACATCACCATCATCATCGTTTACTGGTCCAACTTTTCATGCTTGCATAGATCGTCCCCTTCACCTGTATCCTTGCAAATATTCCTATGCCAGGACACAGGAGATTGGAAAAGAATAATAATGCTTATATAAGGGTGACACTCATTTACAATCATAACATGATGTGAATACAAGGAGACACAAATACAAAGTGATGCTCTCACACACAGACAAAATATATATAAATATCCTGACACATTCCTTTCTCTCTCTGTTGTTCTTTCTTCATTTTTTCCCCTGTTGTCCCTTTGTGTCGAAGAACCCATTCCATACGAATTCAAAGTTAAAAAACAATTAGCATGTGACCAACTTAGATTTTGACTCAAATTTTTTTTTTTTTTTTTGGTAATAGCTCTATATACGTAAGGAACACACATGATTTTAAGGTTCACCTTCTCAGTGTTTCAAAGACATACCCTGCCATAGAGGACTATAGCCCTCGTGGAGCATAAGTGTCAATTTATACAGGTTTTGGTGCTAATCATAGTATTCGATTGGAATTGACTACTCCAGGTAATCTGAACCCAGCCTGTCAGGAACTGCTATCAGAATTGCTCTATCACCCTTCATTTTTGTGTTATTGGTCTTTGAAATATGAACCATTTAATTTTGATACATAATTTGGCTACATTGAGTATGAATTTAAAAGAGGCACTACAGTTCATTGTTTATTCTTGTGCCAGAAAGTTAGTCATGGAAAAAAACAGCAAAAACTTTGATCATATGGTACAGAGATCACAGCAACCGAGGAAAGAAAAGGGTATTTTGGCTGATCCTGACCCAAAGAAGTGTGGAAGAGCATTTGCTTCTGATGTCATGAAACGGATAATACAATTCTATGAATCGGAAGGTTATATGCATGTTTTCCCAGGTAAAAAGGAATCTGTAAAGCAGAATAGAGTAATGGTCCACCAGCAAAAACAGCTATTGCTAATGAATCTGCATGTACTTTTTGTGGAATACAAGAGATAGTACCCTGCAGATAAGATAGGCTTTTCAAAGTTTTGTGATTTTCAACTGAAATGGTGTATTCCAGTTACTGCCTTGGTCACCATGTTCAGATGGTGCTTTTTATGCACTACCAGCACAAAGAGCCTGTCAGGCGGCACTGGCAACAAACCATGCATGAATGGTGCTTATTGAGTGCCACCAGCATGGGAGCCAGTCAGGCGGCACTGGCATCAGCCACAACTACAATTTCAAGTTTTGATTGAGATTCTGATTGTGATTTGATTTTTATTTTTTCATTTTTTTATTTTTGACTCAATAGGTCGTCCAACGATTGAAAAGTACTTTTTAAATGGGTTGGTTATGTGACACTGGTATAGGCTACAGCTGTCATCTCACTTTACTTGCCAGGTCTTCTCAATCACAGCATATCTCCAGAGGTCTCTTGGTCTCTTGTCATTGCCTCTGTTAGGCCCAACATTCGAAGGTCATGCTTCACCACCTTATCCCATGTCTTTCTGGGTCTCCCATTTCCACGGGTTTCTTCTACTGTTAGGGAGTGACACTTCTTCACACAGCTCTCCTCATCCATATGCAGCACATGACCATACCAGCGCAGTTGTCTCTCTTGCATACCACATCTGATGCTCCTTATGCCCAACTTTTCTCTCAGGGCACTTACAATCTATTGTGTGTGCACACGGACATTACACATCCTATGTATGTCCTCAACAGTCATGGCCCATATTCCACTGCTGTGAAGCATGGCAGTACGCACACATGCATCATATAATCTACCTTTCAGTCTGAGCGAGAGGCCTTTTGTCACCAGCAGAGGTAGGAGCTTTCTGAGCTTTGCCCAGGCTATTCTTTTTCTACTGGCAATGCTCTCAGGGCATCCACCCCTGCTACAGACTTGGTCACCTAGGTAGTGGAAGCTATCAACTACTTCTAGTTTCTCTTCCTGGCATGTGATGAAATCTGTTTTCTGAGCATCTTCGGTGTTTATTGCTCCTGTGCATCTGCCGCACACAAAAGCTATCATGGTTAATCTTCCTTTGATGTTGCTGCACCTCTTATGCATCTATAGCTTACATTAGATACATCTTATGGAGTTTGTACCTATACCTTTTCTACCAATTGAACAGGGCCATCTACCTGAAGGGGTTTGTGATTTGTTTGCGTTCCTACTTACTGGGACTTTGGTTTTTGCAACATTCACTCTAAGGCCATCTAATACTAAACCTTGCTTCCACACCTGAAATTCTTCTCTAGTTCTGGTAGTGTTCAGCTATAAGAGCAAGGTCATCAGCATAGAGGAGCTCCCAAAGGTAGTCTGACTTGAATTCCTCTGTTATTGCCTGGAGGAATATAATGAATACGATGGGGCTGAGGACTGATCCTTGGTGAACCCCTACTTCTACCTGGAATTCTCTTCACTATACTTGTTGCTGACCCTTATCTTACTGAGAGCATCCCTGTACAGCTCTTATTCATCACTCACCTATCATTAGTTTCTGCATAACCCTCCAAAAGCTTTCTCCAAGTCAACAAAAACCAAGTATAGGAGGTTTATCTTTGGCTAGGTATTTTTCCTGCAGTTGCCTTACCAGAAATATAGCATCAGTGGTGCTTCTACCTGGCACAAAACTGAACTGCATCTCATCTAAGCAGACTCCCTAATTGGGCTATGACCCTCTCTGTGACCTTCATCACCTGATCCAGCAGTTTGTGTATGACTCCTTTGTGAACTACCTGACTTACAATACGGTGGACTAGACCATAATCCACACCACCAGATATTTTAAGCACCTCAGCAGTGATTCCTGATGGGCTAGGGGCTTTTTCTGGTTTCATATCCTTAATTGTTCTATCTACCAGGTTGCTATCGATTCAGGTAGCTGGTCCCTTCACTGTGTCAACATTTGGCATGCTCTCCTACTCCCATTCAGCAGCCTTTCATAATGGCCTCTCCAAGCCTCTTTCTTTGCAGAATCATTAAAAGCAAGTACACTGTCATCCATGTGGACACATTTTCTATCCTGTAACATCACAATTTTCTCACATTGTCTTGTAATCTGAAATTCTTCAATTCTTTGGTCTTCCTGTTGCTGAACATCTGCTTCTCTCCTTGCTATATATACCTGTCTTCCACCCTCCCTTCTGGCTATCTGATACAGTTCCTGCTACCCCCACTCTTGCAGGTTTTCCAGGCCTGTTTCTTTGATCTAATGGCCTTGTCTACCATATTATTCCACCATCATGTTACCCTAGGTCTAGAAGGGACTTTGCACCAGCTACATATTTGGCCTGTGGTGATCAGTAAGCAGTCACGTAGGAATTTCCAGTTACCCTCTATGTCACAAGGGGCATGGTCCTCAAAAATTGGTGGGGTATATCTTTGAAACCCTTATGTGTTCTATGTGCATTCAGAGATATTACCAAATTTAAAAAAAAATTGACCCAAATCTGAGTTGTACATCCCTGTTTGAGTTCATATAGAATGACTCATAGGCTCAAAACATCAGAGACTTTTCTATTCTTCCTAAGCATCAAACTAATGCACCTGCTTGTTCCCTCATCTGTCTCCATCTTTTGTTTTCTGGACATGATTCCCAGGCTTTTTCCCTGAAGAGAAGTTTACATTTTAACATTGCCGATTCCTATGGATCGCGTGTATTGTATTACTTCGAAACATGTCGGAATAAAGTATCCAGTTATAATATGCGTTTTCTCCATCTTTTAAATTTATATATATATATATAGTCAATTTGAATGAATGAATATTAAAATTAACAGACAAGAGGACATGCATAAGGAATGTATTAATTTGATGCTGGGTAAAAAGAGAAAGTTGGACGTTTCGAGCATAGCTCTATGTCAGAAAGGGAAAAGACCAAAACAGGAAATGATAGCTCTATGTCAGAAAGGGAAAAGACCAAAACAGGAAATGAAAACGCCAATGGCATGTGTGTAGTTATATAACAAGCTCCTTTAAGTTTCCCACAACTTCTTAACTACACATCCATCAAAGCAAGTGAAACACTTATATTTCACCAATGTTAAATTTTCCAGTCTTAACAGAAGGAAGATGTGTGGAAATGCCACTGTGAAAGTTATTAAATGTGGAAAATGAATGAGAAAAAGAGGTCTATCAAATATCAAACCAAGTGAGGGGCCAGCCATCAGAGTTGATAGCAGCATAATAGCTAAGGCAATTAAAGATATGACAAGAGGGAAAGACCCTGGACCATAAGGTGTCACTGCTGAGATAATAAAAATCATTGGCGGTGTGGGATACAGCCTAGCCATGCATTGTTAATCAGATTACTCAGGAAAATGTCATTCCCCTATGACTGGTGTATTGAGAAAAAGTTGAGACTGTTGTTTTGGACAGGTGATGTACTTGAATGAAGATAGATGTATAAAGAAGTGCTGATCAGTGAAAGTAGATGGCACCTGTAGAAGACATGAGATGAAGTAGTGAGGACTGATCTCCAGATGCTGGGACTCAGAAGAAATAATGCTAGAGCTAGATGTCTTTCGGTATGAGGTTCTAGGCAAGTCCCACCTACATCAGCAAATCTGAGTTCTAGAAGTGTTGTGTCCCACCCACGCTTAACAATAAACCTTTCACCCCCCCTCCCAAACTGTTTTTCTTCTCTTCCGCACATTTCCTCTTCATATACTATGATTATCTCTCACTCCCCAATCCAGTCCTTGCTACCCTGCTCACTGTATCATTGCTTCCCTCTCTTCATACCCAGATTCTTACCAATTACAGCATTCCCCACTTTCACTCCCCAATCCAGTCCTATCCTGCTCATTGTGCTTCTCCCCCTCTATATACCCAGATTGTTACCAGTCACCACATTCCCCCACTTGCAATTCCTTGCCACCATTCATCTTCATCTTCCTATGAACTGGTCCCTGCTCCTCGCAAGTATACTCTGGTACTTGCTGCCATCCCTCTCCTACTATCTCTCTCACCCTTGCTCTCCCTGCTGAGTAATCATGTATCTCTCTACAGCAATAAACCTATTTCTATCCTCTTTCTTGATCACTCTCCCTTCTTCCCTTGCTCTTACCTCTGGCTAGGTAACCATGTATCACCTTTACAGCAGCACACCTCTTTCTTGTTAACTCCCACTCTCTCCTAGGCAACAGTTTCTGCCCTCATTCTTGTTACCTCTTGCTCTCTCTGGCTGGGTAACCACAGACCTCCTCTACAGCAAGACATCTGTTTATGCCTTTCTGTTACACTCTAATCTTTCATCATCTGACACAAAATCCACTCTTCCAATGCCCCCCTCCCCTCTCAAAGACTCTATCTTGTTAAGTCACTTGGTGAGCCTGACAGTGCAGGTCCATATTGTAAAGTGGTTGGCATTTGGAAGGGCATCTAGCTGTAAAAGCCATACAAAAACTGACCTCGCCTGTATAAATGCCACATAAGAAGCACTCAGCCTACTCAACAGAGTGGTTGGTGTTAGGAAGGGCATCTAACTGTAAAAACAAAGCCAAAACAGACACAGAAGCATGGTGCAGGCTCCCACCAGGCAAGCTCCTGTCAAATCACCCAACCCATGCCGGCATGGAAGGACGATGATCTAAACAAGTTCAGGTATGTGTATATAATTACAATTCAAATATGATAACAATGCCTTCTATTTGTGCTTACCAATCATGGCAAGCAGAATGTGGGAGCAAAAAGTCCCATACCTCAAATGAACGAAAACAAAAGTGTAGTCTTTTTGTTTTGAATAAAGATTTCAATTTAATAATTTTTGAATAACATACTGAATATTCTTGTCTCTTTTATATCCATTTTTCAGAAAGTAATGAGGTAGCAAATTGCTAGTGGGGTGGGCATGCATCAGTAGTTATACCAAGAAACAAGCATTCAATAAATTACAATAAAGTTTTGGTTTCTGAACATTTCAGTGGTTGGAGTGTATTTGAGAATATTTCCTTAACTAAAGCACACAACAAACTAAGGTGGCAACAAAGGAGTGGGTAGAAGGTAGCTTCCATAGCTAGAAATAGCATCCAAATCTCACTCTGATCATAGATATCTATCTTTCATCGCTAGAAAGAGCAGCCAAATCTCACACAAATCATACACATCTCTCTTTCATAGCTAGAAATGCAGCCAAATCTCACATAATTCATACACATATATTATCCATAGCTAGAAATAGCAGCCAAATCTTGTACAGATCATGGATTTCTCTCTTTCACAGCTAGAAAGAGCAGCCAAATCTTACACAGATCATGGATCTCTCTCTTTCATAGCTAGAAAGAGTAGCCAAATCTTACACAGATCATGGATCTCTCTCTTTCATAGCTAGAAACAGCAGCCAATTCTGGCACAAATTCTCATCCAAAGCTAGAAATAGCTGCCAAATCTCACAAACCACAGATGTATCATTCATAAAAGATAGAAGAGAAACAAAGAATTGAGACATCAAAAACGAAATGATTAAATATTTAATACGGAAATATTTTTTATAAAGGATAGAATTGTTAGAAATGTGTGTGTGTGGTGGTAACATATGTCTCTGCTGTTCACAATATTTTTCAAGAAGATGGCTTTCAAATATTTATGTCAAAACTGCTTCTTTCTGGTTGAAATCCATACTTGTTGACAACACGAAGTAGAAGACATCAAAGAAGATTATGTGAGAGGATCTTGCTGGTGACATCTAGAAGACAGATTCCCTAGCTACAACCACACTCTACATGGTCTCCCTTGAAAATGTAGATTGTGACAATATTGGAGTGTTTTTACTTCTGCCAATAGAGAAGAAACAAAGAGTGAAGATAGGATATGAAGTGAGACCCACCATATTTGTAGATCACGCCATGAATCCCATGATCGCCAAAAACCTTTTTGTTTTTGAGACTGCAGATGGCCCTTGAACCTCATCAAGTGTTGCGGGGTTTGTCAAGCTTTGGGAACCTCTTCAAATAATGTTTGGTTGACTCGGCTCATCTGTGAAGTATCGCAGTCT
>JAOPJW010004871.1:4003478-4016916 GCA_027122535.1 Octopus maya
TGGCCTTCCTGTCAGAATCACAAGGTGAGGCCATACCATTGGACACTACCTCTCCCATAATAACAACATACAGGACACATGCTGTCTGAACCAATGTCCCATCAAAGCCAGCCACAACCACCAGAATTAACTTGATGGCTGGAAATCCACTTACTGCTTCTTGTGCCTTTAACCAAAGCCAGTAGTAAGCACCATGGAACGTCTGATGAAGGATTATAGATTTGAAAGCACTCACATGTGTCTAGTTATACTAGCAACACACAAACCACATGCCACTGGTATCTCCCCTGTATGTATCTGTCTGTCTATTTATCTGTCTGTCTATCTATCTATCTATCTATCTGTTTATCTATCTATCTATCTATCTATCTATCTATTTATCTGTCTATCTATCTATCTGTCTATCTATCTATCTGTCTGTCTGTCTATCTATTTATCTATCGTTCTGCGTCACCCCATGAGACTTTTTGGGTAAAGTTTTGAAACATTCAAGAAATTTAAACGAAGATTTCCAAGAATCTCCTTACACTTAATGTAATCTACCAAAACTTCGCCCTTTCACACTGTCTCACCTTCTCATCATTTCCTCCATAATTTTTCAATTTTGTCACTTTTCACTTTTAGCTTTTCGTTTCTCCTTCGCTATTTGCTAACATCTCAATAGTCACTTTCTTCTAACCCTTCATTCCTTCTTTCATTCCTCCAATCAGTTTCACAAGTGTCTTAACTCACTCATACTCATACCAACTTAGCTTAGCGTCCCCTGTTTCTTTCCAACACTACACTCTACTCTTCCCCATCCCCTTCTAAATAACGTCGTTACCCTGTTGTTTCTCTGTACGGCACAAACACACACCTATCCACAGCAATAATGGGAGATAATTAGACTTAAATATTTCAGGACAGGAGATACGCATGCGCATTGAACGAGCTTCCCGACTTCGTGTTGATATCAGGTCTAATGTCCTGTGAATGAATCTCTCTTAATCAGCTGATAATATTGGGTTGGTGCATAATTATTGCGGTTTTTTTTTTTTCCAGCAATTTTCATTCAACAAAAACGTCTTTAAATAACGGTCGGCTTCTTTTAATTAAAAAATTTTTTTTATAAAAATGCGTGTCGAAAATCATATCCACATTCGTCATATTATGCTGTACCACTTCGAGAAAGGTTGGAATGCAGCGCAGTCATTTCGCGATCTCAATGAACTTTTTGGCGATGGAACAATCAGCAAAAGCCAAGTTGAAAGATGGTTCAGGAAGTTCAAGTTGGGCGATAGAAACCTCGCGGATGAAAAAAGAAGAGGTCGATCGTCAAATTTCAACGACGAGGCACTTTTGGCAGCCGTGGAAGAGGACAAAAGCTTGACAACGAGAATGTTGGCCGAGGGCTTCAATGTGGACCATTCGACCATCGTTCGTCGTCTAAAAAAGCTCGGAAAAGTAGGGAAATTGACTGGGTCGGTCTCTCATGAACACTCCAATAACAACAAAGCCGAACGTAAAGACATGGATGGGAAAAAATGAGGGTAGAGGGTGATGTGCTAGCAACTCTCTCCTCCCTTACTATTTTATTAAGTAAACAACAACACATATAACCACGCAAAGGCAGTTTAACAGTCGAACTCTGATTGGCTGTATGCAAATGAGTTCATAACTGGGGTCCGGATCTCTCGTGGGGAAACAAATTTCCCGTATGGGACACACACATATCCACAGCAGCATATATTGGATACATAAAGAGTTAATTAGACTTAGCAGACGGAAATATTGTGGACCGGAGATACGCATGCGCATTGAACTTACTTCCTTTCGATATCCGGTTAAATGTCCTTTGCATGAATTTCTCTTAATCAGCTGATTATCACCAATTATAATATTTATAATACGTAATTATAACGCATTTCTCAACTACCAGATATATATATATATAACCATACTATCCTTTAAGAAACATTTCTGTAAGTATTTAACAATGAAGATATTCTATGTTTTTAATTCTGTAGACGTTCGTTTTTTTGTTTTTTTTTTGGCAGGAGCGAAAGATGTCCTTGTTGGATTTGGTTGCTATTTCTAACTTTCGAAGACAGATGCAGTGTTGCCAACTTAAAATTACGATTTTATGCTAAATTTCAGTAGAAAAAGTACCAAAAAAATGCTAAAGATTAATTATAACAAAAAGCATAATTTTTAATTTACATTTTAATTTACTTTCTTTAATTATATTCAGCGTTGAGAAGTAATTCTTTTAATTTCACTGATTTGATCACTTTCGGCAGCAGTGCCCAGGTCTTCACTTCTCTATACATTCAAGGTCCCAATCTTGTTAATTATGTGTTCTGCAATATCGAAGTTTTCGCAACATTTGCCATTTCTTTTCAGGCCATATTTTATTGACAGCATTGATCTAAGCATAGGAAGATGCATTTTGTTTTACAATTTTGATTTGATTACACCCATACTACTGAACAACCGTTCAACTTCTGCATTTGAGTTTGGCAATGTCAGTAGATTAATGGCAAAATTTGCAGCATCTCTGAGAAGATTTCCTCAGCTAGCATCTTCATATTCCCAAACTTCCAGCCAGAATGCCTCAGTATATTAGACGTATTTGTCCATTTAACTAAATGAATGCTATTAAATTGAATTTCAATTAAAGCAATTTTTTTCTTCATTTAAATGCATTGCTTCTGGGACAGGTAAAATTGTCTCTTTAAAATGCTGCAAAATATTCTCTACTGAAAACCATTGGATATTCCTCAGTATATTAATATTTTCTGGCAAACGGTGCTTGAGTTCTTTATAAAGGCAGAGTAAAAATTGTGCTCCTTTGCGAATATTATTATTTTCTTCAGTGGCTGTTACAGTCGTCTTCATAATCATTGCTGCTAGCTTTTGGATGATGTAGTCGTACATGTATATTATAGTAACAGACAGGATGTTCACAGATGGAATGTCTATAATCATACGTCTGCTCAGTCAGAGCTGACCAGCAATGTCGAATTTTATTTCTGGAGAAAGACTAATGTTAGTATCCACTCCTCTGTGGTTTTATTTTAAAACTGTTACACAGCGTGAAGATGTCAGTGTAGTTTATAAATATGTCAGCTTCACACAAGATTCTTTTATGTAAATTTTGATAAATTACAATGTCCAGTTCCTCATTATCATCTTATAATGTCTGTTGTCCATTCTGGCATGGGTTGGGTCGTTTGACCAGTGCTGGGAAGCTGCAGCAGACACCAGTCACATTTGCCATGGTTTCTACTGGATGCCATTCCTAGTGCCGACCACTTCAGAATGTGCAAGAGGTTTTTATGTGGCACTGCATGGGCACTTTTATGAGGAATGGCCATAAGTGCTTTTCACCACCAAGGGGTCGGGTTTCAACATTTCTTTTATGAAGTGTGGATCTTCTTCAGTACTCTAAGTCTCCAAAAATCTCATTCCTTCGTCATCTCATCTAAAAAGTTCTTCAGTTTTTTATCTCATGTCCTTCTTGGTCTCCCACTACCACATGTTCAATCCACTTTCAGAGATCAGCACTTCTTTAATGAGCTGTTGGCATCCAGCTGAATTCTTAAGTGAAATGTTTATTTCTACAGTTTATCTCAGTAGAAATGAATCTGTATTTTTTCAGTAGCCTCTACATCTTAAAGTGTTGTTTCTCTATAATTTCAGAACATCAGATGACGTTGATTTAACAGATGAAACATCCTCAATATCTACCATGTTTTAAACACTAAAGGAAAATATATGAAACAGATATATCAGATTGTTTCTACAAATCTGTGATAAAATTCCTGTGAAACATTTACTCTGAAATAATATTATTAACCAAATTTGTGAACATCCCTGACTGGATTGTCAAGAAGAGGAGCCTGTGTGCTGATTAAAGTTGGATAAATTTATGTAAGTTTTGCTAAAGAAAGTTAACACTGGACAGAAATACAGCTGTAAAAGTATTTAAGATATTAAGTATAAGAACAAAAAGAAGAAAAATATTTGAGAGGAAAAGTATTGGATGAATTCCTCTGAACACATGGTAAAAGAGATGAGATCATATGACTGTGATATCTGTACAAAGTACTTTCAAAGAAAGTAACCTAATTATGCAGAATCATATTCAAACAGGTGAAAAACCATATCATTGTGATATCTGTGGTAAATCATTCTCTCAAAATAGTAGCTTAACAAAACACAAACTTATTCATACTGCACACAAACGTACTCATACAGGAGAGAAATCATACCATTGCGATATCTGTGGTAAAGTGTTCTCTCATAATAGTGTCTTAACTGCACATAAACGTATCCATACCGGAGAGAAACCATATCATTGCGATATTTGTGGTATATCATTCTCTGTGAGTAGTACATTAACTAGACACAAACATATTCATACAGGAGAGAAACCATATCATTGTGATATCTGTGGTAAATCATTCTCTCAAAGTAGTAACTTAATGAAACACAAACTTATTCATACAGGAGAAAAGCCGTATCATTGTGACATTTGTGGTAAATCATTCTCTAACAGTAGTCACTTATCTACACACACACGTATTCATACTGGAGAGAAACCATATCATTGTGATATCTGTGGTAAATCATTCTCTCAAAATGGTGATGTAACAAAACACAAATATATTCATACAGGAGAGAAATCATATCTTTGTGATATCTGTGGTAAATCATTCTCTAACAGTAGTCACTTATCTAGACATAAACATATTCATACAGGAGAGAAACCATATCATTGTGATATCTGTGGTAAATCATTCTTTCAAAATTTTGACTTAACACAACATAAACATATTCACACAGGGGAGAAACCATATCATTGTGATATCTGTGGTGAATCATTCTCTCAAAATGGTAGCTTAACAAAACACAAATTTATTCATACAGGTGAGAAACCATATCATTGTAATATCTGTGGTAGATCATTCTCACAAAACGGTAACTTAGCGAAACACAAATATATTCATACAGGGAAGAAAGGAAAAAAGTAGTTTCTTGTTTGCTATATAGTATCCTTAAGAGTTTGCATATCAAGTTTCAGTATAATTGACTAATATCTCAAGGTTCTGAATTGACTATAAATGGAACAGGAGATGCATGTGGACGTACGTGTGTGAAGTTTTTTTGCTTTGTACCTTGACTTGTATTAAAATTAATGATTGTATTAAATTTCGTGTTTACATTTACTGATGATTCATAAGCCAATAACTCATCATGATATTGAATGCCCAGTATTTGATACTCCATGTGATCTTAGCAAGCGAGTGTTGCCAACTTAGAAGGACGTACCAAAATGTGTTTCATTTGAATGAGAAAAAGAAAAAAATGTAGTTAAGAAAAATCCTTCAATTAAACAAGTTTGTAGTAGAAAAGATAATTCGTCTTTGGCAAAGCATATCCATTCCTTGTGATACAACTGAGTCGAGCAATGTCTAAACAGAGCGCTCTGAGGTTGATTAGAAAGAATCCACCAGATCACAGTTGCCCTTCTATCTCAGTAAAAGAAAGTTTAAGATTTTCAGTTCAACTGCCTCGATTGTAACACATGGGATGGATGCCTTTTGCCAAAGAATTATCTTTTCTGCTACAATCTTAACAATTTGTTTATTTTAATGTGCGTGTAATCTAGACTTCATGTAACACATTCGGAGACCTGGTATTAACGATAATAAAGAAAACAAAGTCGTAAAGCCTATTTATTTCACATAATTTCCAACTTTCAAGTGTATTGTGGAGCCTGAAGATAAAAGTTTTAGAGCTTCAGATTTTAACATTCTTCTTTTTAAATGATTTCACTAAAAAAAAATTGATTTGTAACAACGAATGTAAAATCAGGGCTGGCAAACATTCTATTAATTGATTTTTCACTCATTATTCAAAATTTCAAATGGGCTGCAAAGCCTGGAGTTGTAAATTTAAGAACTACAAATTTTAACACAGTTATTTTTAAAGGAGTTTGCAATAAAAAGTTATCTAGATGCATTTTGATTCTATCTCAATTATTCAATGTTTTTCCTTGCAATGAGTTCTGTAGAGACAAAAACAAGTGGTAGTCGGATGGCACAGTATCAGGAGAATATGGGGGATGGCATAAGAGATGCCAGCGAAGATCATGTAAGTTTGTTCGGGTAGCCAAAGACACATATGTTCGGGCATTTTCTTGTTGTAACACTATCCCCTTTCCTGTTAGCAATTTCTAGCCTTGAGCTGGCAGGAACATTAGTGTGCCAGGCAAAATGCTTATAAGTTTTTCGTTTCTCTTTACATTCTGAGTTCAAATTCTGCTGAGGTTGACTGCATATTTGGTTACGTGAAAAAACATACAGCATCATCAGCATAAACTTCACAAATGTTTTTTCCAAGTCTTTGCTGCATTTCTTCCTTTTTAAAACAGAAAAGAATTACGTGAATATGAAATATTTGGCTTTTTATTGCAAATGTCTATGAAGGGAAACCGGAATGAAAGATAAATCTGTTTTTAGTCAGGAACAAAGAAGAGATTCACTACTATTTCGAGCAATGCCAAAATTTTGACTGTGCTACATTTCAGATGTGTTCAATAAATCAAATGATTTAGCTTCAAAACACTGAGAACTTTCTGGACAACCTGACATCAAATGGTCTGGCCTTCCTGTCAGAATCACAAGGTGAGGCCATACCATTGGACACTACCTCTCCCATAATAACAACATACAGGACATATACTGTCTGAACCAATACCCCAGTTCTAATGGAGACCGTCCAGCTATGTTTTCAAGCTCATGTGATATACCAGTTAAGCTGTATTTGCAGAGAAACATATATAGGATCAACTAAATGACGGCTTCAAGTCAGAGTGAAGGAACTCTTCACAAGGCCAGAACACCCAGTGCCATAATCCAACACCACCAACATTGAGGGTGATTTCCCCACCCATTTAGTGGCAAGGGGAAGTGATGTGGCCAACCTCTGAAAGAAACCACCAGAATTAACTTGACAGCTGGAAATTCACTTACTGCTTCTGGTGCCTTTTGAGAATTGTTACCCACTCACGAGTGTTCCTGAACAAGCCATCCATATTTGTTTCATTTTCTCTCTTTTGTGTATCTGTAGATTACTACTGAAGCCACAAACAAGCAATGAAGGCAAAAGAAGCCCACACCAGAAAATTATGCTAAAAATAACAGCTAAAAGTCTAGTACACAGAAATATGCTATAACTTATCTGCTGCATACGCTTTTTTTTTTCACTTGAAGTAAATTCCCAGGTAAACGTTTCTAATAAAAAGGCAGATGGCACCAGAAGCAAAAATAAGGAATATACACGCATGGTTAAATGTAGAAGTGTAAAGTATAGCTTGTTACATAATCTCTATAATAACATGATACTGAATGAAATAATTCCCCGTTTGAACTTTTTAATTACATAAATGTATCTGTGTGTGTGTGTGGAAATCTACGGATGCACAAAACGGAGAAAATGAAACAAAAATGGACGACTTGTTCAGAAACACTCATGATTGGGGAACGATTCTCAAAAATAATCCCCAATTGTTTTCCCCAAAAATTCCTATGTCCTCGGAATCTACATAGTCCAAAGTATATTTGTAAAGAGTTTCATTGAAAATATCCATTTTCTTAATGGTTAAGATGAAATGAAGTGGACTCTGGAGAAGTTCCCCACCCAGACCTCCTCCTAAAACACTTTCCCCCCAAAATTTTGTATATTTGGTTAGGAATTTCTCCTGCAGCTATCTTACCAGAAATATAGTGTCAGTGATGCTTTTCCTGGCACAAACCCAAACTGTATCTCATCTGAACTAACTCTCCCTAATTAGTTGCGCTATGACATTTTCTGGGACTTTCATCATCTGATCCAACTTGATACCTCTGCAGTTATTTGTATCTAAAGCGTCACCTTTACCTTTGTAGCAGTTGACTATGGTGCAGCTACACCAGTCATTGGGTATGACTCCTTCATGTATCACCTGGTTGACTATATGAATGACAAGACTATAGCCTACACCACCAGATATATTGAGCATCTCTCCAGTGATTCCTGATGGGCCGGGGGCTTTCTCTGTTTTCATGCCTTTAATTGCTTTATTTAGCAAGCTACTGTCAATTCGAATAGCTGGTCCCTCTGTTGGGTTGACATTTGGTAGACTCTCTTTTCCCCATTCATTCTCTTCATTTAGCATCCTTTCATAATAGTTTCTCCAAGTCTCTCTCTTTCCAGCATCATTAAATGCAAGTGAGCCATCATCCCTGCAGGCACTTTTCTCTCCTATGACATCATGATTCTTTCTCAAACACTGTCTTGAAATACACTTCAAGTTCCTGCTCCTCAGAACTCAGAACATTGACAAATTCTAATCTGCTTCCCCTCTGGCTAAGTAAACCTATCTCCTAGTTTCTCTTCTGGCAATCTGATACAGTTCCCTGCTACCACAACACTTCCAGTCCTTCCGTGCCCATTTCGTTTCCTTAATTGCCCTGTCAACTACATTGTTCCACCACCATGTTGCCTTAGGTCAAGAGGGGACTTTGCATCATCCACAGATTTGGTCAGTAGCCCTCAATAGGTCAACCTGAAAGAACCTCCACATTATGTGATGCTTCATCCTGCTCTTTTTCGTCGAAAGCTTCAAGTAATGTCTCTAAATCTCTGTCCGTTCAGATGATCCTTAAGCTTCCAGACCCTTCTTTCCCCTGATCCTTAAGTCGCTAACTACTAACCTATGTTGTTGGGTGCATTCATCACTTGGGATGTTTCCTAGTGAGAATGTTGTCCATCTGACCAGTGCGGCCACTAGACTGGTGGGTGAATAGATGACTGGCAGGCTTCCTGAAGTTAGTATTACAGATCATAAGATTATTTGTATCACACAACTCCAGCAGCTTGGTTCCCTCCTCCTTGCAGGAACCAAGTCCATAGTCATCATGTACACCATAGAAACTCCCTGGATGTTGTCCAGCTTGCCTGTTGAAGTCGCCAGCCACAAAGAGAAGGTCTGTCATTCGTTGACGAGGTAGTCAGCAAGAGGGTGTCATAAAACTGGTCTTTTTGTTCATCAGGTAGCCCCGGCTGAGGGGTATAAGCCAAGATATAGTTTCTAATCCATGTTGTAGCACTAACCTAAGATTAAGTATTCTATTACAGACTCTGACTACCTGTTACAATATCAGCCCATTTTTCTCCAAGGTGTATACCCACGCCCCCTAACCTCATCAGTGTTCCTTACCCAGAAAATCTTATACCTGTGTTCTTTGCCTGTGAGAAACCTAGCAGAACTTCTGCCTTATTTCCTGGATGCAGCACAAATCTACACATCCCCGTTCAAGCATCTCAACACCTATCTTTCAATGTGCCAACTTTGAGGGTGTGGGCCAGCAAGACCCTGGGATGGGAGACAGCAGCATTATACATCTGAAAAGAAATTGTGCATTTGGCAGATCTCATAAACACAGATGGCCTTCAACCTGCATACACTACATTCAATAGGATAGACACTAGGTAGGGAAGGTGTTCCATATGTTAAGCCATTGGAGATGTTCAGGAAAAAAGACATCCAGTGGAGGTCAGAGGATAAAGTCTTCAAGGGAAACTGGAAACATCTTGACTATAATGTTGGCAAAAACAATTACGATACCTTCCTGGACGACCTTATTAATTAAATGGTGACAAGACTGTATCCTAATACACCATATATTTTATGCACTTGAGAAGCAATTCCTGATGGACAAGGGGCTTTCACAGTCTTCGTATTAACTGCTGCCAACAAGAACGGCCGGACCGTCTCTTATGTTCACATTTAGTAGATTTTCACATTTGCACTTCCATGCCTCTCTCTATTTACAGTCATTGAATGCAATTCTGCAATTATCCATCTGCACACACATCCCACACTTCAATGTCTGCAAACCAGAATACTTCATAAATTTTATCCTCAATCAATAGAATATTAGCATATCTGTTTTGTTTATTTTTTCCCCTTGCTAAATAAAGCCATTTCCTAGCTTCTCTTCCAGCTACCAGCTGTTCCCATTCTTCCAAGAATGCCTCTTTGCTTTCATTACTCAGTATACTTCTCTGTTCCATCGTCACGTAACCTTTCACCTGACTGGCATTTTGGACCAGCTTCAGATTTGTTCAGCAGCTCTATATGGCTTGTCTCACAAGGACAACCATTTACCCTCTAAGTCAGATATATATATCCACTTCCTTATTTCTCTTAAAGGCTTTAATTAGTACATCACATTTTCAACTATTTCAAGGATCCCTAAGTTTCTAGGGCATTCTCTTCAAGATTAGTTGAAATCTCTCACAGCTTCAAGCTCTAAGTGTCAAATCACTAACTGCTAACCTACACTGTGAAGTCCATTCTTAACCAGGAAATGACTTTGCATTCACAAGTATCTGCCTATCCTCCTTTCTGGTGAGAATGTAGCCAATCTGGTTTGTATGTCACCAAAGTCACAGGTAATCAAGTGGTTGGTAGGTTTCCCAAGTTCTGAAGCTAGGGTTGATAAAAATAGGGCGGGATTGAGAGTAACAATCTCCTCCAAAACGTTTTTTCTCCCAATCTGGACCTTTGAAAACTTATCTCTGCAAAGTTTAATTTAAAGAAACTATTCCTCAGACATTAACAAGGAATCAGTCTGGTGTGGGGCACTAAACAATACTTATGCCTCATGTTCTTACTTTGTGGTCAATTCTATTTGGTACTTGGGGTCATTGTTTATGTATATATTTGACAATCTTACAATATTCCTGTGTATGGCTGCGTATTTTACAATATTCCTGTGTATATGTAATAAATGAAGCATTTAGGACAATAAACAATAAATATATTATAATTACAGGATGCAATGTTCAAGAAAGAATTATGTGTAGGGTTGTCAGTAGAGTTCCTTATACCATGGAAAAAAAGGTGAAAATTACAAGAACAAAACAAAAAAATCTAAATGTCTTGGAAATACTTTTAATTTCGATTGCATAAATCAGAGGAATATTAAAAATATATTACAAAACTAGAAACTACTTTTCCCCTTTCTTCCTTGTATGAATATATTTGTGTTTTGGTAAGTACCAACTTTGAGAGAATGATTTACCACAGATATCACAATGATACGGTTTCTCTCCTGTATGACTACGTCTGTGCTTTGCTAAGGCACCATTCTCAGCAAATGATTTACTACAAATGTCACAGTGATATGGTTTTTCTCCTGTATGAATAGATTTGTGTCTAGTCAAAGTACCACTTTCAGAGAATGATTTACCACAGATATCACAATGATATGGTTTTTCTCCTGTGTGAATACGTGTGTGTCTAGTTAATGTACTACTTTCAGAGAATGATTTACCACAGATATTACAGAGATAGAGTTTATCTGCCATATGAATAGATTTGTGTCTAGTCAAAGTACCACTTTCAGAGAATGATTTACCACAGACATCACAGTAATTCAGTTTATCTTCCACATGAACAGATTTGTGTCTAGTCAAAGTACCACTTTCAGAGAATGATTTACCACAGATATCACAATGATGTGGCTTCTCTCCTGTATGAGTACGTTTGTGTCTAGATAATGTACGACTTTCAGAGAATGATTTACCACAGATATCACAGTGATATGGTTTCTCTGCCGTATGAACAGATTTGTGTCTAATTAATGTACTACTTGCAGGGAATGATTTACCACAGATATCACAGTGATATGGTTTCTCTCCTGTATGAATACGTTTATGTTTTGTTAAGGTATTACTTTGAGAGAATGACTTACCACAGATATCACAGTGATATGGTTTCTCACCTGTATGGATATGTTTGTGTTTCTTTAAGTTACCATTTTGGGTGAACGCTTTACCACAGATATCACAATGAAATGGTTTTTCTCCTGTATGAATATATTTATGTTCTGTTAATTTACTATTTTGAGGGAATGATTTACCACAGATATCACAAATATATTGTGCCTCACCTGTATGAATAAGTTTGTGTTTAGCTAAGTGACTACTATTAGAGAAGGATTTACCACAGACGCCACAATGATATGGCTTCTCTCCTGTATGAATACGTTCATGTGTAGTTAAGGTACTATTATGAGTGAATGATTCACCACAGATCTCACAATGATATGGTCTCTCTCCTGTATGAATACGAGCATGTATTGTTAAGCTACTATTTTGAGAGAATGATTTACCACAGATATTACAGTGATACGGTTTCTCTCCTGTGTGAATACGTTTGTGGATAAATAGGTTACTTTTTTGAAGAAAGGACTTTGTACAGATATCACAGTTGTATGATCTGCTGTGTTTTTTCATGGATTCAGGGGAAATCAATTGCCTCTTTTTCGCACTCTTTTCCATTACTTTTCCTCTCAAATCCTAGTTTATATATTTTTCTTGCTTTTGTTTTTATATACTGCCGTATTTCTGTCCAGCGTTACCTTCTTGACTCTCCAGTCAGTGATGTTCAGAAATTTTGCTAATGATATTATTTCAGAGCAAATGTTTCACAAGAATTCCTCCACAGATTTGTAGAAATAATGCTATACATCTGTTTTGTGTAATATTTTCTTTTAGTCTTTAAAACTTGTTAGATACTGAGGATGCTTCTTCTGTTATGTCAATGCTGTCTGATGTTCTGAAATTACAGAGAAACAACAGTGTAAGATGTAGAGGCTACTTAAAATATACAGATTCATTTCTATTGAGATAAATGGTAGAAATAAACATTTTAGCTAACATCTGAGCTGAATTCCGACACTTCCATAAAGAAGTGCCAATCCTTCAAAGTAGATGGAACACATGAAAGTGGGACACCAAGAAAGACATGGTATGAAGTGCTGAAGAGCAAACTCAGGACGCTGAACTGTTCATGTGATATGACAGAGGACCGAAATGTCTGGTACCTTGCTATATCCAAGAAGACCTGGCATCCATTACAGAAGTATTAAGACTTGTTTCTCTAGTGGCAAAAAGCACTCATATCCGTTCGTCATCAAAGCATCTGTGCAGTATCATGTAAAAGTGATGCCACATTAGGGTACGCGTGTTTCCATGTAACAGTGCACCTGCAGTGCCACATAAAAATACCCTGAACACTCTGTGAAGTGTTTGGCATTGCGAAGGGCATCAAACTGTAGAAACCATAAGAAATTAGACTGGAGTCTGCTGCAGCTCCCCAGTTTGCCAGCCCTGGTCAAACCAGCCAACCCATTCCAGCATGAACAATAGACGTTAAATGATGATGATGAACTAAACATATAAATTTATTAAAATTTATATCACAAAATTTTGTATGAAGCTGACATATTTGTAATCTAAACTGACACCTTCACATTGTGTAACAGTTTTAAAATGAAACTACAGAATTATGGACACTTTGTCCAAAAACAGAACTTGACCTTGCTGTTTAGTCCAGGTC
>JAOPJW010004871.1:4695199-4707534 GCA_027122535.1 Octopus maya
CCTAGCCCTGACCCTGTCCCTAACTCTAACCCTAGCCCTAAACACGTATTCATTTGCACACGCGGGTTAGGGTTAGGGACAGGATCGACCACTCACGACTAGCTAGCGCGACTGCGCGCTCGGGACCGTGCTGCTTTAGTAGTACCTCTCATACTAACGTATCTAATACTTCTATAATAAGACTTCCATAATGTCAGAAAGCAATGACAAACGCTGTAAACAAATCACCCGTTTATCACGTGCAGTATGTCACCTTTCACTGTGACAACCACTGAAGTTTCGTTAGAACGGATGTAACAGCGAATTACATTTAAACATCATACACTTGTCGTCTCCCGTCATTCATTCAAGCCTGGATTGAGACACTGGGGTAATTGGAAATACGTCAATAGATGTGTATGTATAGATATTTTTAGGGAGTCATATCCAATTAAGTTTAATGATACTGAAAATAAAGTATAACCAACTCATTAGATTTTCATTTCTGTTTAATAAATTTGACTTCAGGAAAAAAGCAAGAAAAATAAGAAGAAACGCCCACTTAATAAATTAGGTTTAGCTCGGTGTGACGAGCGAAGCAACCACCCTTTAGGTAGAAAGACAGACTGTGAATACCTGTGGGGTCGAGGGGCCTACCACAGCATCATCCCAGTCCCCTTTATATGTCAGCTCCCACTCTGAGTGCTATGGAGATGCAAGTTTCATCAAGATTGAGTAGACTTCTAATGTTGGCCACAAGCAGGGCATCGATCTAATCCCCCGAAAATTTTGCACTAGCTGAAAGCAGGCGACACCTTGAAAATTGATCAAAGAGAGAGTTGAAAGTGACACCGCTACACAGATTGTCCCATACTCTGTCCTGATAGGCTTGCCAAGCAAAATGATAAAGCAGTGGGAGAATTCTCCATTACTGTGTGGATGTCCTGACTGATAGAATTATGGTCTAGTTTGAGCATGACCTTTGGAGACTGAAAGGACAAGTTGATGAAAGCCCTGGTGGCATGAGCAGCAGGCTCACAATTTAGCTTAGTACTCACTCCTAGCCGAATAGCGGAAAATTCCTCGGAGAGACATTTTTATTGAGCCATCGCAGAGTACAATCTGCTGCTATGGCGCAGAGGTCATAGCTGGGCTTGGTGAGACCAACTAATTTGGCCTCATAGAAGAGTAGACGAATGTTGACAAGGACATTCTCAGACGAGAACAAGTTTATGAACTTTGTTAGGTTCTCCAAGAGTTCAGAAGCCTAATATCACCAGCTGACAGGTAGATACCATCCTTGAGATGCTAAGATCGTAAACCATTGATCACAGCGCCAGAACCTGCTGGAAAAGAGGCAGTTACCCTTCTGACATTTTCAGGGGTGAAAGATAGGTTGTAGACAACTTGTTAGGCCAGGCCAATGTAGGTGATCATCTTGAAGGGCCGGAGGATGTATCTCTTTCAGTTGGTTGAAGGAGTCTGTGATACACAGAACAAGGAAGGTCAGAGGGGAAAGACAGCGAACAGCCCCTTTTTAATGTCAAATTCACTGAATTTGGCATTAACAGCCTTCTTTAAATTAGGTGGTCGACTATTGTTTGGGGTTGAGTTGATCACTCACCTGAGATGAACAGTAGTTGGGGGTAAATTCGAAAAGCTTGAACTGCTGTTTCAGGGAAGAAGTGAGGGATCCACTATTCCCATTCATCACGTTGAGGGAGACAAAAGGGAATAGGAACAGTTTCTGTCAATCCGAGGTGTTGTTGGATAGGCAGGCATTCTTCAGCAGTTTCGAGAACATGGGCGAAACAAGTCCGAGCAGCCTTAGGGATCTGATTGATGAACTTCAGCTTCAACGAGCCCTGGAAGGCGGCGGCAAAAACCCAACAGGGATCTGGACATCAGAGCAAGGTTCTGTCCTACTAAGGATGTCAGACCTGGAGATAGAGGGTGTAGCTGAGTGAACAACATTAAGTCTGGTGGTGGGACTCGGGTGATGTGCCGGAGGTGATGCAGGTAGGCTGGTTGTAACAGGAGAGGTGGGGGAAGGTTAGCGATCAAGATGGGAGCTGGATGAAGGGCGTTAATGCTGGTGGTGGGCTTCAGGACAGGATGTGATGGTGGCGGGCTTGTTATAAAGGACTAATACCAGCCAAATCTGACGTTGGAAGAAGTGGAGAGATGGTGATACGAGTTAACTCCCCAATTGTTTATGGAGTAAAATAACATTTCCATGAAAGTATTGAAATTTGCACTACAATTTATATTTAAATATGACTAAGTTATTATAACTGTTTTGGTGCCGTTTATCAAGAAAATTTTCAGCCAGATTTGGGCATTTTGCTAACAAAAATGTTTAACACTTTTCCTGTTGCATCAAGGACTAAGATGAATAAGAAGGGGCTAAGAACTGAGCTCTGGTGAGCTCCTACCTGCACACCGAATTCGTTGCTATTCACATTACTGACTATCACCTTACAGACTGCACCACAGTACATGGCTTGGATGGTTCTCATCATTCATTCATCTATCCTTAGCATGTACAGCAACTGCCAGATACAAAACATAGGGATTTTGTCAAGTTATTTCTTGATGCAGACATATATACAAAAAAAAAAAAAAAAGAGCGAAGAAAAATATCTCAGTGTAAGCAACAAAGTAAATTTGGAAAATAACAGGAAATAAAGACATTAAAAACAATACAAAATAAATTCGTCATTTATTTAAACCATCATCGTAGATTTGAATTTTCACAGTCACATAGTTATTGTAGTATATGAATACCTACATGCTTTGTTAAATGAATCCTTCGAAAGAAAGATTTCCCAAAGTTATACTAATATGTTTTCTCTTTGTATGACGATGGCTTCTTTCTTGCCTGATTTTATTTGTGTTAAGCAATCATATATTGAAAGAACAATTTACTACAGTGATGTGTTTCCTATCCTGTGTGAATACGTTTATGTTTAGTCAAGGTGCTCTTTACATAGAAAGATTTGCCACAGATGTCACAATGATATGGTTTCTCTCCTGTGTGCATGCGTTTGTGAATAGTTATTTCACCACGTCGAAGGAATGATTTTCCACAAATATTACAGCAATATGGTCTTTCTCCTGTATGTATACGTTTGTGGTCAACTAGATGTTGATTTTGAGAGAATGAATTGCCACAGATATCACAGTGATAAGGTTTCTCTCCTGTGTGAATACGTTTGTGATAAGTGATGCCACTCCTTACGGAGAATGATTTACCACAAATATCACAGCAATAAGGTTTCTCTCCTGTGTGAATTCGCAGGTGTATTCTTAAGTGACTACTTCCAGTAAATGATTTACCACAAACATCACAGTGATATGGCTTCTCTCCTGTATGAATCCGTCTGTGTTCAGTTAGATTAAGATTATCAGAGTATGATTTACCACAGATATCACAATGATATGGCTTTTCTCCTGTATGTGTACGTCTATGTTTAATTAAGCTGCTGCTTACAGTGAATGATGTACCACAAATATCACAGCAATAAGGTTTCTCTCCTGTATGAATACGTGTGTGTCTCGTAAAGCTACCACGTCCAGTAAATGATTTACCACAATCATCACAATGATATGGTTTCTCTCCTGTATGAATTCGTTTGTGTTCAGTTAGGTGATAATTATCAAAGTATGATTTACCACAGATATCACAATTATATGGCTTCTCTCCTGTATGTATACGTTTATGTTTATTTAAGACATAATCAATAGAGAATGATTTACCACAGATATCACAGTGATATGGCTTCTCTTCTGTGCAAATATGTTTGTGTGAAGTAAGTTCACTATTTTCAGAGAATGATTTATCACAGATGTTACAATAAAATGGCTTGACTCCTGTATGAATACGATTGTGTTTAGTTAAGTGACGATTGAAAGAGAAGGATTTCCCACAAACATCACAGTGATATGGCTTCTCTCCAGTATGAATAATACGTTTGTGTTCAGTTAGATGTTGATTTTGAGAGAATGATCTACCACAGATATCACAGTGATATGGCTTCTCTCCTGTATGACTTCGTATGTGATTAGTTAGATGCTGATTTTGAAGGAATGATTTACCACAGATATTACAATGATATGGTTTTTCTCCTGTATGAATACGCTTGTGTGTAGTTAAGTTACAACTTTCAAAGAATGATTTACCACAGATATTACAGCAAAATGGTTTCTGTGCTGTATGAATATATTTGTGTTTATTTAAGTAATGATTTTCAGAGAATGATTTACCACAGATATCACACTGATATGGTTTCTCTCCTCTATGAACAATACGTTTGTGTCTGCTGAGGCTAGACTTATGAAGGAATGATTTACCACAAACATCACAGTTATATGGCTTCTCTCCTGTATGAGTGTATTTGTGTGTTGTTAATTTATGACTTTCAGAGAATGATTTCCCACAAATATCACAGTGGTGTGATGTTTTCTTTTCCTCTTTATTCATGTCACTATGTAAATTAATACTTAAAAGGTCCAAGTGTAATTCAAATGCAAAGTCATCTTGTTTACATTGCAGACAGTGAAGAAAACAGTTATTGCAATCAATCTCAGTTTACAAAAAATGTTTGCTTGTCATTTGGTACAGATTTGTATAACATTTTCCTTGAGAAAACTTTTCAATGCCAAGTGTTATTCTGAAATAGTAGAAAAACAAGAGTATAAGATACAAGGGTTACTGAAAATAAATTATATGCAAACACCCTCCCTGCATCTGAAAAAGACAGTCATTGGAATCTTTATTTATTTATATAGTTTACTCTTTTACTTGTTTCAGTCATTTGACTGCGGCCATGCTGGAGCACCATCTTTAGTCGAGAAAATTGACCCCAGGACTTATTCTATCAGTCTCTTTTTGCCAAACTGCTAAGTTACGGGGACGTAAACACACCAGCATCGGTTTTGAAGCGATGGTGGGGGGGACAAACACTGACACACAAATCATGTGGTTGGTAAGCAAGCTACTGACCACACAGCCACTTAATTTTTTAAATAAAAATGCCTATATTAAGAAAAGCACTTTCAACATTAAAGAAATCTAAATTCTTAATGACTATTATAATATGCAATAAAAAAACTATGCATGAACCTCAGACGAAATACATGAACAGTGAACACCATAAAATAAGCATTAACGATATTTAGTATTTAATTAAATGACTATTGTCTTTCCCAGTCATAATGAGGTAAACTTTATCTTGACTTCTGAACATTTAATACGAATTTGTGCCTATTTTTGTAGCCTATCCTGACTTCAGAAGCTTTTGTCCCTAAATGGATAACATGCTTGACTCCTTGGCTATGACAGGGAAGAGGTATTGCTATTAATGGTCCTGAACAACCTTTAAGAATATCGACATTTGTAAAAGTTCCGTAAAACTGGAGGGGATGATATAACTTCATTTCCCCCAGTTAAATCAATATAATCCTGTGCTTCAAAATTAATTTTGTTTGGCAGCTTCAAATTTCTTAATTCTTCATGAGGCATTCAGGGAAAAGTTCTTGATGTAATAATTCACTGAATTGCTACTTTCATAATTTGTCTTCTTCCATCATTCAGCATAAAAAAATATTCTATGGATGGGCAAAATACGAATTAGATTTTAACAATTTCTCCATAACTTCCTTATAATCTTGGTTCATATCTTGCATTAGATGTGCCATATACCAAAGATTACTTGCTCCTTCATGTAACTTTGGATGAGATTTAATCCAGAACCAGCTTGGAGCATAAACTTGCGTTATGATTTTAACAAGATCGATGATAATCTTTAGGGGATTTTTTCCAAAATATATAAGAATATATAAGAATGCTGTTTGTATGTGTTACCCACCTTACATGATGGATTTTACCAGGTGATCTTGCTGCTAACTGCTCAGAAGCAAACCCCGTCTCAATACTGAGGTACATTTCATACAGATATTTTTCATCTGAGCTTAAAGTATCAACAACTTCTGATGGCAATTCCTTCACTTTAGTTTTTACTGGAGAAAATTTTAATTATCTTTAAGTTTGTAATATCTTTAATTTTGTTGCCAATTAAGACTTTTGATGTTCGTGGTCCTGTTGTTTTTCCATCTATGGATTCAAATGTGTCAAAACGGAAGCTCATTTGTAAGTAGCAGGCATATCAGCCACTGAAGTATAATTCAATTATTTTAATTACCCCTCCTAAATGAGAAGTGCCATCACATAACACAGCTTTTAAACTTTCTTGACTGTCAGAATCAATTTTAAAAAGTATTAATTTCTTCTGTAATGCAACGAGCTGTTCCATTATCTGGGGAAACGTGATCTAAATACTCCTCACCAGGTTCTTTCACAATAACTTTGTGCTCTTCAGTTTCCCTCCCTCTTACTGTTTTAGTTTCATCTGCCATCAAAACTGATGCAGTTGAGCCTTGTATTTTCTGTTTTCATTTTTATAATATTGTGTCTTTCCCACTCATTTTCTTTTTTGAACTAATCATGCATTATCTTGTAGCTATGAGATTTCGATGAGGTAGCTGTTAATTTTTAAAACGATATTGTAGGGTTGGTGTGAGAGACCAGATCTGACCAATTTGAACATAAAACAGGCAGAATACTTTTGGCCGGATATGGCCGGTTTAAATGCTAAAGGGTTAAAGAAAATATGGTATTGTACTTTACCTGGTCCGCAAGCATCAACCAAAGCACCAATTGCTCGGCCATCGTTCCAATCAGTAGTGAAGTTATTAATTGGCAAATCTCCACATTTGCCTTGGATCCAGTTAAGAAGCCTTTGTTTAGGAGTGGGACCTCCAGCACCTGGTGCTGGTTCTTCCCCTTCCCACATAGGCATCGAGATGGAATAGTGAAGAATAAGAGTCCATATTAGACCCAAAATCAGCTTAAGCTTCTGATCAACAATATCACCACTGTCTGAAAAATTAAATAAACAATTCATATTTAATATATATGCTAACAGTCAAATACTGAATTCAAAAATTTTCACAATGCTTTTATTAAAATCATAATTGAAAATATAAACAATGACAAGTTTCCAAAATAGTCAGAAATAACTTATGGTATTATAAACAAAGATTTTGAATAACTTAGCCAAAATGTCGGCCACATCAATCAAGAATCAAATTCCTCCAAGTCTTATGTAGTTCTGGGTCAATCATTGGATCGAGCCATGAAAGACAAATTTTATACAGTTATTTAAAAAGATTGTTAAATATTAAAAATAGTGGTATAAGTCTCTTTTCTCAAGAAAAAAAAAAAAAAAAAAAATGGTTGAGAACCACAGCTTTACACCCTAAACATCTAGTAATCCATTTTAGACAGCAGTCAAAAACTGAGTGAGCGAGCTGGCATGGTGGGAGAGATTTGATTAACCAAACCCATCTTTCGACATTTGTAGCCTTATGTCAATAATAGAATTCATTAGCATACAAAATATATTCCCATGACAATGTTTTTGATCCTAAAACCCCCTTCACTTACACCACACATTCATCAGAATTATAATTTTGGTGGAGGTTTTAGAGTGTCAGACAATGCTTAGCAGTAATTGTCTCGAGCCTTTAAATTCCTGATTTCAAATCACTGAATCCAATTTTGCTTTTTATCCTTTCAGGGTCAATGATATAAAAGTACCAGTCATGAACTGGGTTGATGGTATCAACTAACTCCCTTGCCAACAATTCAGGTCCTGCATCTTTCCCAAAGTCATTAGTATGGCAGTGAGCTGGTAGACCCGTTAGTGCAAAGAAAATACTTCCAGCTCTTTATATTCCAAGTTCAAATTCCTTCTACAAATTTTATCCTTTCAGGATTGATAAAAAGTCAAGTACCAGTCAAGTACTGGGGGAGTCAATGAAATCAAATGACCCTCCTTAAAACTGCTGGCTTTGTGCCTATAATAGAAACAATTATTATATAGCCCTATACCTAACTAAATATTTTGTTTACTTTTCTTAGTAAAAACAAAAAAATCCCAGCGTATATCTAAGATTTATTTCCAAATTTGTAAAAAAAAAAAATTTAAAAAATATAAAAAAAAAAGAACCATGTAATGTGAATACATGTAACTGCTTCGTTCTCTTGTCATTGTTAAAATTCCCTAAACAAGTAGCATATTTTGAAGAAGTTGAGATGACAGATTACAACAATATTACTAAAACTGTAAACCTATCAGCTTTAGGAATTTTCTGTACTAAATGTACAACTTTCAGAGTAAGACTTATTTCTCTTCAGTGTAGAATTTTAAAACACTCAGTATTCTTGTTTGGAATTCTTCAATTATCAAACAAACGGCTATGCTCTATGGATAATCTACCAGAATAAAAGGTTAAACTGTTACAACTTATGCAAAGTGGCAGAATTCTAATATAGGAGTTTTTATTTAGGCACAAGAGCAGCAATTTTGAGGTGGATGGAGAGGTTAATACCATTGATTGCAGTGTAAGACTGATCAATTCTGGAAGGACGAGAGGTAAAGCTGACCTTGACAAGAATTGGACTCAAAGTGGGATGTAGTGAATAATGTCCAACATATACAAAAATAGAACTACTGTGATTGGAATGTCTGATTAAGATCTGTTGAATGAAGATTGATCTGGGGTTAAACACCACAACTGACAACAAGTATCAGAAGTTATAAGAATTTATTTTTTGAAAACTTAGTGTTACTGCTCTATAACTGACAAGATAGAGGACTGAAAAACACTGATGTATGGAATGTATAAATAGAAACTGAGGGAATATTTTTGCAAAATCCGTATAGCACTTCGTACATCACCAGAGAAGAGAAAATAATTAAAACAAAGTTTTATATTACAATGCACCAACATGGTCACAACCTACTTGCTACGAAAAAAAATTACATATTAGAAATAAATTAACTGCCGTGATTTTTAATATAAATTGATATGAGAAAAAAAAACATGATTATAGCCATCCTCCACCTCGATGAGATTAGAAATATGTATCATTTGAAGAGCAACTATTTTTCTTTTTTTTTTTTTTTTTAAGTAAGTAAAGAAAAAAAAATTAGTTACACTTCCTACTTCCTTATGTTATCAGGTTGGAACTTTGACCTGATGACTTCATTGACAAATGAACTGCTGTGTGCTCCTCGTAGAATTTTCATGGGAAAATGCAAAATTAATTTCCTCCACTGTCTTCCTTCAGTTTTTTTTTTTCTCTCCCTGCCACCCCCACTCTTAATGCAAGATACCATCTTGTTGGTATGATTTAGACAAGTTCACCACACCTGTCTTGACACCAGAATGCATAGAAAGAGAGAAAATACAACAAAGCATTTTGTTCCGTGCTCTAACAAGTTCACTGTCCTGAACTGGTTATTTTATTTTATCAAAATAGCCATCTGATGTATCAATGTATGTAAATTGCTGATGAGCCAGTTACTGTGTAGTATTTATCTCAAGACAGCTACTGCAGTAATAGCCTATCATAAGTATGTATACATTAAGTATGATACTTAAGTGGTTATTTTAAATATTGCCACAATTGTAAATACTGAATTATTTTATCAGTTTATTGAGCCCATAAGTATGAGAAGTGATATTGATTTAATCAGGATCTGAACTATAATATAAAGAGCTGGAACAAAAATAGCAAAGTATTTGAGTATTTGCTCCGACACTAAAAATTTTGCCACTTCCAATCAAAATTTTTTCTTGGAAATCACTGAAACAATTAATTTTACCTCAGTTCTAATTAACAGTCACTCTTGTAATTTAGTCAGACTAAAATCATATTGCTTTCATTGCTAATGAAATCAATACGGTGTATTTGTATCAATTGTCACACACACTCACAGTACATGCAAGTCCTCCCCTTACTGGGATTATGTTGAGAAGTATACAAGTCAAATAATTCAGTCACAAATGTAGTGCGACTAAGTATACAATGCTGCAAGCAAGCATTAATTAATGTAGCACTGTACAAATCAACTAATATTTCATTTCAGTCTTTCCATACCAATCATTGTGCAATTAAAAATTATCTCATCAATACCTTTTTAACAAAAACAGTGACAAAAATGCTTTCAGGAATAAAATTAAAATAAATGGAAATTGAACTGGTGAGCATGTTATACTAAGGCACTAAGACTCCCCAGACACAAAATTTGTTTCAGACAAATTTACATCAGGCATCTTGCTAACCAGATACAAAAATGAAGTGACATTTAAGCCTCACTGAAGAGGTACAATATGCTGAAATGTGTTTGGAATTACCTCCCATGCTTGTCAAATTTAAAATCAGTCAATGGCTAATTTTTTTGTTGTTTTTTTTCTTCCTTTCCTCTATAGTTTGCATTTTAATAGTCTTGAATTACATATGTTAACACTAACATAATTATAGCTTATGCAGATGGTATCTCATTTAGTCTCCATGATACACAGCCCAGTTATATACAACAACCAGCAACCATTGAAAGATAAAACCTAACCCTGTGGAAAGCAGCAGCAACAATGGTGCTTGGTCAGAGACTAGTTTGATAAATTGAAATGCCATGAGAAGTGGCAAGTCTAAACAACCAACTCTCATTTCAGAAAGAGAAGAGAGAGAGATTGTTGTTGCTAAGGAAACATCAGCATCATCATTTGACATTCATTTTCCATGCTGGCATGGGTTGGACAGTTTCATAGAAGCTGGTAAGGCCAGGAGTCACACCAGGTTCTATAGTCTATTTTGGTTTCTAGAGCCCTTCTTGGTTTCTAGATGCCCTTCTTAACACCAACCACTTATGTAGAATTGTTCTGCATTGTTTCTCTCACTCTCCCTAGCAACAACACTATGTCCAGATACACTAAATGTCAATGGTGGGTTCAAATATATAATCCATCAGCAGGTATTTGTCATCAATTTACTTCTGGCTTTCACTTTTTTCCATTCTGGTATGAGTTGGATGAAATTTTGTGAGAATTCTATAGCTAGATGCTCTTTCTGATTCCACCCCACCCTCAGTCTTATTGTTTATGGGGCAAGTGTAGAAAATATTGCTTAATTTTGGGACAAATGCCACCGATGCCAAAACAGTATCAATATGAGGAAATACAAAAACACAAATACAGGATAATTCAAAATGAATGATGCAAAAAAAGAAAAAAAAAAAAAAAAAAAAAGACATTTTCTTTTTGTATCTTTCAGTTTGAATTGCTCTGTATACAATGCATTTCTGTACCATTTCCATCCACCAAATTTCACTCACAAGGAACAGATGAATTCGAGGCCAGTAGAAACTGTTTGCCCAAGATGCTATACAATGGAATTGAAACAATATAGTCTCATAGTGACATTAACTACATAGACACACCTGCATGTACAATTCATTGAATAGTTTGAAGGCCATGTCAAGCTGATTAGGTCAGAATAATACCCAAACATATCTCAAATTGTTTCCCTGTACTTGAACAGAAAACGAAAAAAAAAAAAAATAGTCACTGATTTGTTCTTGTCTTTTGCTTACATTATTATTTCTAATTAACTTAATTTTCCCTGCATTAAATGTGTTAGCTATTGTTTTTTCTTTTCTTTTTTTCCTTGTAGATGGCATCTGAATCGTTCATTTAAAAAACGTTCGAGGCTGATCCTACACAGAAGCTTCGCTGATCAACCATCTAATTAATTTAATGTGAAATTATGTAAACGCAGTCACAAATTTTACATTTCATGGATAAACGGCCCGGGGGGGGGGGGGTAATAGTAAAATACAAACATAAAGGTGAATTATAATCTATGCCATATTAACTAAACTTCAAATTTAATATGTAAGCATTTATTTTATAGAATATGGCAAGGGTGGATGAATAATATAAACACTACAATAGTTTGAATAATATATGGGAACAATAATCTCATGAACTACATATATTTAGTCTATTAAAGAATTAAATGGGTTTATTAAATGCATTAAAATAAGAGAAAAATAATAGAGAGGACTACATAAGCTGATTTCTTAGATTCTCCATGTAAGGTCATTCCATTTATCTTGTAGTATATACATTAGCATGGCTTTTTAGAATTTATTTTATTGCCATACCTAAAAGAAAATATGTAAAAAGTAAAAAAAAGGTGGAGTTTTTGAAAGCCACATTTTCACACTACACTGTTTCTCCTTCCCACACAAACATCCCAACAAGACTGACAGTGGCAGCAATGACAAAAGTCAACAGTTTGTCAGAAAAGGCTGGGCTAATTATAGCAGGAAATCATAAAGAGAGAGAGAGAGAGAGAAAGAGAGAGAGAGAGACAGAGAGAGAGAGAGATAGAGAGAGAGAGAGAAAGAGAGAGAGAGACAGAGAGAGAGAAAGAGAGAGAGAGA
>JAOPJW010004871.1:6183770-6194528 GCA_027122535.1 Octopus maya
AACGAGACAGCAGCACATGCTATCAAACTGACACTGGGTTAAAGTATACAAAGCCCATTATACCCATCTTGACTACCCGTCTGGATAAGGATACACCAGGCACATGCAACACAACCATACGTGCGCGACATGGCGATCTCATAATCAGATTAACAGCGCACGACGTCACAGGTGGGGCCCAGTTAGAATTTTCTTCAGGTTGAATAGCCTATCCTATTCAAATGGTCCCTGAATAAAAGTTGTGTAAGGATTTTGAACGAAACACCCATATTTTCATGGGTGAATTATTCAAACCGCAATGAATTCCTCTCAACATATGGTTATCATGCTTCCCCGTTACTTTTGCTCGTGACCAAAGTTGCACATATCGACAATCATTAAGGGACATCTTCAACTGGTTAAGGTAAAATAACTGACAAACAAATTTGTTACATTGAGTAGAATATTTGCTGCAGCCCATCTTTTATACTAAGATAAAACATGTACATGATAACACTTCCAAACTGTTAAGATAAAAAAAAAAACATAAACATGAAAGCCAATGCCTCGTATTGCATCAAGGCATGAAGTGCGATGACGTTCTTGGGAAGACTCTGGGTGACGACAAGAATGAAATGGTGAGTTTGTTCCGAAGGAATTTCCGGTCGCGAACTATCATGGGTAATTTCCAGATGTCTTTGGCCTGGTAGTGCTACCGGGGAGGGGGTGCTACCGATTCGAGATAAACTCTACAGGCACGGATGTGCTGTCAAACGGGCTTGTACAAGGTGCGCTCAGAGTGACGAATCCGTTCTGGAGGCCCTCGTTCAGTGTCCGGGCATTGCTGACTTGTGGATTTATGTTGAACAGCTGCTATCACCTTTGGAACGGATCCGTCTGCCGGCTGAGACTGTAGTGATGAACGTGCCGCCACCCTCCTTCAGTCGGGCCAGCAAGGCAGTTTTCCACTGCCTGGTGGATGTGGCGAAAGAGGTTGTTTGGTGGACAAGGCTGAAAGGCATGGGGACAGATACATTCCTCTTTGATAGAGCTCTCAGTGATTTCTTCAAGTTTCACTTGAAAAGGAAATTGAGGGTAGAGAGGGAAGTGCTGTCTTTGAGTGAGTTTATTGAAAGATGGGTGAAAGTTGCGAAAATGGCAAGAGTGTATGGTACCTCTCTAAGTGTAGATCTGTGAGTCGGAGTGAAGAAATTGGAGAAAGTACTCTCTTTTGAGGTTTCAGGGAAATCTCGGACAGTGGGATTTCTCGATTATCCCTAGAGGCATTCCTGTATCAAGATGGCCACATCTCTATCATCCTCCCCACCACTTTTTTTTAACTTTTGTATGCTATGCATATGTCCCTTCATTTTCAGTGTATACCGTGTATACTTAATTTCTGTCTCTCTTACCCCACTTTTTAAAATTATTTCATCATATGTATAAGCCTCCACACCTTATGTCTATCTTTGTATTGTCTCCCTCATCCTTTGCCCTTGTGGCAGATAAATGAAATTATTATTATTATTATTATTATTATTATTATTTTTACTATTATTATTATTATTATTGTTATTATCATTATTATTATTATTCTCTTCCCCCGTCTAGCTTTCCTGGGGAGACATCGTGATGACAGCGAAATGGCGGCAGGCCCGGGACGTGTTCCTGTCAAATGTTGATACACTTAGTGAGACGATGAAGCGACAGCCTAGTCACATGATCACCACACGTGACCTATTCGGTCTAACGAAGGGCGAGGACGTCGCACTAATGGACTCGGCACTGAGTGAACAAGGAACCGATATCAAAAAGTACCGCGAGACTTACAGAGGAGTTCCAGTATTTGATGCCAGCCTCACTTTAGAAGAGGACGCCAAAACGCATGTGTACACTGGTCAGGTGACTGGTAAACTGGTTGAGAACCTTGACGATGACATCAACTCTACGATACCAAATTTTACCGACGAGGAAGCGATGCAATTAGCTGCCAACTACGGCAACTTCTCTATGGAAGGGGCCCGCATAGAGTATGATAAACCCCAGTTGATGATCTTTGTGAAGGATGATATAGGAAACCTAGTCTATCGAGTTCAATATTATGCCGTGTCTGATGGAAAAAATTATCGATTTTGTATTATGATTGATGCAAAGAACGGAACACTTGTCTCCAAATGGAATACATTAGAAACTGTAACGAGTAAATATGAAATGAAAGGTATTGGTGGTAACATGTTGATAGGCAAAACAGAGATACGGAGAAGAACTACCACATTTGAAGGTGACACGTGAAGGCGATGAGTGTTATTTCGCGAACGATGTCGTCAAAGTGGTGAATTTGAAAGGAGAAGAGATTCTGCCTAATGAGGAAGAACAAGTCTATCACGTCAACTGCAAAGATGGTACGAAAGATGAAGCGAACGGAGCTTATTCTCCGATAAATGATGCTCTTTTCTATGGCAGCATCATCTACAGTATGTACATGGAATGGCTGAAAGTTCCTCCGAAAAAGGAGTTGCCTATGGTCTTCCGTGTGCACTAGGGTAACGATGTAGTGAATGCTTTTTACAATGGCAGAAACTTCACGTTTGGTGATGGAGACTGGAATTACATGCCACTTGTGACCCTCGATATTGCAGCCCACGAAGTATCCCATTGCTTTACGGAGGAACACTCAGGTTTAATATACAAGGGACAGTCGGGTGGTATCGACGAATCGTTCAGTGACCTGGCTGGTGAAGCAGTTGAAACCTTTTTTAATATAAACGAATATAACAACTGGAAAATTGGAGAAGACATTGCAGCTACACCAATTCGCAATATATGTAACCAATCAGAAGACGGGATGTCGATCATACATGCCGGCGACTATAAAAGCAGTTTGGACGTCCATTACCTAAGCGGAGTATTCAACCGGTTCTACTGTTTGTTGTCCAATCGGAAAGAATGGGGTGTTCAAAAGGTGTTCCAAACAGCAGCACATTCCAACCGTTTCTACTGGCACCCAACAACCAGCTTCGTTGAGGCCGCTTGTGACTTTATGAAATCCACGTATGACCTTGGCTACGACACTGGACCTGTGTCACAAGTTTTCACGAAGGTGGGCATCGAAGTATGTGATTTATCCTCATACATCAGAACAGTCCATCAGAACTCAAAAATCGAGGGTCTAAGTGTGATTACCGGTCAAGAAGTCTTATTTCAACTAATCTTAACAAATTTAACATTAAAAAATGTGAAAAATGTTACATTTGGCAGTGGTGAAGCAGATTTGTTTGTTTGCTACGAGAAGATTCGCTGTAATGAACATTTGTCGGAATGGCGATCGAACAAGCCTGGTTCCGACCAGCAGCTTTTCATTAAAAGTCCAAAGCAAGGCAAATATTTTATAATATTAAAACCAAAAGTCTCGAGCTATATCGAAGGTGTAACTTTAGCAGTGACATTTGAAGATAATTAACAAATAAATTTGTTTTGTTTTAAAGCAAAACAAAAAAAGAGAAAATTAATTTTTGAACAATCTAAAACCCTGTTTCAAAAGGTTTATTAAAATAAAGATATTAAGCAATCACGTGACTTTTTAGTTAATTGTCTCAATAAAAAATTTCAAGATTGAATCGGAAACAATTCCGAAAAACTAAACATTAGTGAGAATTTCCGAAATCATTATCGAGCGATTATAATGTTTATTTGCATCTTTGTATGTATATATGTATGTATCTTGCTCTCTCTCCCTATATGTGTGTGTATCAGAGAGAGAGAGAGAGAGAGAGAGAGAGAGAGAGTGAGAGAGAGAGAGAGAGAGGGAGAGAAAGAGAGTGAGAGAGAGAGAGTGAGAGAGAGAGAGAGAGAGTGAGAGAGAGAGAGAGAGAGAGAGTGAGAGAGAGAGTGAGGGGAACGTCACTGCAGGTATTCGTCTGCGCGGAGAAATCTCCATTTATCTGCACCGGAAAAGTTTGATGGCTCAGGAAGGAAGAAATCCACGAAGTCACCAATGGGTGAATCTTGTATGCTTGAAGTTTGCGCAAGAGAAGTCAGTGATTAACGGAGTCAAACGCCTAGTGAATTGTGTGTCAAGTTAAAGTTACAGAAAATTAAAGGTGCTGAAATTTCTGTGATGAATGACAAGATTACCGAATTATAATACAAACACATCCTGGGGAAGGTTTATTTGAATGTTCAGTAAGATACTATTGTAGTAATAAACAATTATCATTAATGGAAGAAATTAATGGAAGAGATTAATCGAATAAACCGTTATGGAAATCAATCAGATTGTATTCATGACAACCTCTTGAGAAAATATTGCTACTGTAACAAAAAGCATCCTTTAGTCATGTTTTTACAATATTTAACGATATCCAGTGAATGTATCAACATATTTTAATTCGAAACCGTATACACTTTATTGGGAAACCTGCTGAATGTATTTCAAGTTGATGCAACGCTGCACAAGAAGTATATTGATATCATTGTTATTGTTTTTATTGTTCGTCCGTGGGCACGTATTGCCCATCGCTCGCGTAAGTTTGTTGTTATTCATATTGTTACACAAAAGCTATATATATAACGTTTCTATCGCTATACAGATAAACTAAACAGGACTTTAGGAAGCTGGCTAGTTTTTTTTCCCCCATCTGTAGCCCTTAGAGGCTAATCTGGGTTTCGTTTAGTAAACACGCCCCTCAATTTTTGTTTAAAAACAAAGATGATGGACGAACAACCCTCGTCCGCTGAAAAGAGCAGCCATTCATCTGCAGAATAGAACAGTCAATTTCTAAACGTCAGTTACAGCCGCAGGAACAACATCAACAATAATAACAGCAACAACCACAACAGAGTACATGAAATGTCAGAGGCAGAATAACCAGATTTCTTCAAATTATTGGAAGTTTTCTCGGGAACCTCGCGGGCTTTACTGCTAATGGGTAACACAACGCTCTCTTAGATTGTGTGGGGTTAGCTGTTACAAGACGTGGGTACAAAAGCGTCGCAAAACGGCTCACACATTTCCGACTGTCTGACAGGTATTGACTGGATTTCCTGAATGTGCCAGTACTACAAATTAAAGTTAAACAGTAAAATCAAATATTTAAGTTCTGAACCTGAATTACAGAAAACGTTGATGGTATGGTTTAAAGGAGATAACTCTAGAAATAGATCAGCGTTTAAGAGAAAAAAAAGGGGTGGAAGGTAAGGGTAATCTGATGGTGGGAAGGAAGCAAGATAGAGAGAGAGTAGGAGGAGAGAGAGGGAGAAAGAAAGAAAGAAAGAAAGAGAGAGAGAGAGAGAGAGAGAGAGAGAGAGAAAGTAAGAAAGATGGTTCTACAATGTATAATGAAGTTAGAAGAGACGAGAGGCAAAGTGTGTGAAAGAAAGAGAAGAGAAGTTAGAGAGACAGAGAGTGAATGAGAGAGTGAGAGGGGGTTAGAGTGAATGTGAGGGGGTGGGGGTATATTTTAATGTTTTGACTGTTATTTCTAGCAATTTGCTGGCGAATGCTTTAATGTTTCTCCCTGTTAGATACCGGTTCAGACAAACACGGAAGGGAGCTGAGAAGTATATTAAGCAACTCCCCGGTAACTCCAATCTCCGTGCACTACAAAAGATATACTAGAGAAAGTACTATCCATCTAAAACGGAATAAGGGCCCTTGCTACTCTTTGCCTCCGGAGGATGCCCGTTACCAAGGCAGCTGAAATAAAGTTATAATGAAAAGAAACCATAAATAATAATAATAATAATAATAATAATAATAATAATAATAATAATAATAAATCTGCCGTTTATTGAGACAAGAAAATTTCGTTAAACTCCATCCATGCCCACCATGCCAAACGTACAGGTTTGTTCGAGTTAGAATACTTCATGTTTTGATCCCAATAATAATAAGAACTGTAAAACTATGTTTATTTAAACCAATTATTATCAGTTCTATCGTATTTCTTGGGAAATCACTTTATAAACATGCCGCATAATATCGATTGTTTGGAATTTGCCTTCCTCTATATCACATATTGCAACAATGGCCGGAGACTTGGAATACTTTTGAGGTTGGTAATGTTCCAAAACTTTGTAGAGCTTAAATTGTTTTTGATGAAAAAGTACTTTAAGACTTAGCTTTTCAGTCAGTATACCAATCCAGACATCAGTTGGCATAAAATGAGTATTCTTCAAAGCTGCCAGATAAAGTTTGTTGAATACTTTGATGTGTGCAACATAAGCAAAGCCGTGGCAATACCGGGGATAGAACTGTCCTTGATATAATTTTCGGGGTTCTAACACTCGAAACCGCTCTAGCTCAAGATGATGGGCTCGTGCCTGACCAACAGGATAACAAAGTGCAAAGTGGTCTTCGCGAGCACCTTTAGAGAAATCCGTGCCAAGCCATGAGACAAGTCTGCCGTGATCTATCAAAGACTCATCATTCATCATCGCAACATACTCGGCATTGGCACAGAACTCTCGAATCCATTTCCACGCCATAATTGCTTTCATAGAAATATTCGTATATGATTCCTTGAAATCCTCCTGGAGGATATCATGATACATTTCGCTCTCTTTTTGAATGAGGGATTCAATTGTAGAATTATCTGTCTTAGCGAAAAGAAAAACGTGTTTAATAATGACGCTTCTCGCACAAGAGTCATTTGGAATATTTTAAAAAGATTTTCTTAATATTTCCCGCCGATCAAAATGGCTGTACATAGTGATAATAGCATAAATAATAAATATTCTTCCATGTTGTGAACAGAGATTCGGTTCATTAATAAGTCTTTGGAAATTATGTTCGTATGGTACTGGCTGATCATAATACATTTTGGGGATCACTGATGCTTTTGGCCGTTGTCTGAGAAAGATTGAGGCACTTTTTAATGCATTTGCTCTTTCAGAAAAATATCTCCAATTTGCGTAAGAAACAACACCTGTAGAAGAAAATAATTAAATAACATTATCAAAAGTAAAATTATTTATGAATTACAATTAGAAAATTTCTCTGAATTTCAATATTTTACGGAATCTTATTGATTTATTTCGACTTTTATATTTTACTCTTTGTTTTTATAAAAAAAAAAACGGCATCTCAAGAGCTACGAGGAAAGAACACGTTAAAATTTGCTTTAAATTGTTGGCAATAGGTGTGAGCAGTAATTGTTGCATTCGTTGGT
Source organism: Octopus maya (assembly GCA_027122535.1). Lineage (NCBI taxonomy): Eukaryota > Metazoa > Mollusca > Cephalopoda > Octopoda > Octopodidae > Octopus > Octopus maya. Next base: position 6,190,919 of record JAOPJW010004871.1, read on the forward strand.
AGCAACTCAAAGTGATTGACTTCAATGCAATCCCACCAAACAGAAAGAACCGCTTTTTGCATGGGAGTCCTTTTAGAGTACTTTTACGATTGTGGTTTAACCTGTTCTCTACAACTAAGCCATTGCCTGCATTACTTAACATTTTTATTGGAAATCTGTTTTTCATCACTAGTCACTAATCTGTCCAAAAGTAGGGAGATACGTTCACCCGAGGGAAGAGATGAGCACATGTTCACTCGTGATTTTTGGTTGGTTTCCACCAAATCACAGGAAACCCATTTTCCGAGTTCTGGAACCTTTCCTAGCTGTTGAAGATGGTGATGAACATAGAAATATCCTTCTCAAGTCTGACAAAAGAAGTTCATCGTCCTATTCGTGGCATCTCTTTTGGGCTGAAATCACTATTTTGGCACTTTGCAAACCATTTGCAACTTCTTTCGTTCAACCTTAGCTTGGCAACCACTTGGTTCAAGATATGATTTCGTTGCGTCGCTTAGCAACAGACTTCTGCTAGCTTCAAGTTGAAATAAATTAGGAGGCAGGAAACTTGATAAATGCAAACTGTGAAGAAACTTTTAGCGTGTATATGTATATGTATGCATATATTCATATCTTGTGCGTGTGTGTATATGTATATGTACAGGTGGTACTGGTGGCAGTGTAACCAGTACGTTCGTATACATGTATATACGCACGCACGACACAGACCTGTAACAGGGCCATCCGAGTACGCATCAGACTGGTTGGCCACGGCCGGACACACTATCTTCTCCCATCTGATTTCTTTGGTCATCGTCGACAACGACGGAAAAATTCATAATAAAAATATACGTAGGTATGCAAGCATGTGTACAAATGTGTGCGTGCATGTACATACATGTGTGGGATGGAGAGAGAGTAGAAAAGAGGGGGTGAGAGGGATGGAGAGAGAGGGCAGGAGAGAGAGAGAGAGAGGAATATAGTAAGAATGAGAGGAGAGTAAGAGGCACTAAGAGGGAGGGAGCATTGCATCCCAGAGGTAAGAGAGAGGAACAGGATTAAAAAATCCTCTGGGGATGACACGGATATGGGGTTCGAGATTATCGGTGAGTAAGTCTCCGTTGAGAGAACCTTATCCTTCTGATAGTTATGACACACTCAATGATTAGAAGGGGTTGAAAGTCGTATCTGAAGGGATTTAAAACAAAGTTTTAGGTTCGAGTGATTCTGATTTGTAATTTCTGCTGATGACATCCAGAATGAAGAGATTGTGTTCAATGTGGCCGTACGTTAACTATATCATAACAAAAAAAAAGAAGAAGAAGTGACAAGATGCGTTTATTTTGACGATTGACTGAGTTAAAATAAAGAGTTATCTTACGAGACATATAATGGTCAGAGATAGACTGCGGTTTATATTGCCGATACCAAGATTCAAGGTTGCAGTGGCTTTTTTGATTTCAAGAGTTTCATCTTTCTCTGCGAAGAACCCTGCAGGTGAAAGGGGTGTCATTATATAAGTAATAACATAATACTGGAAACAGTATTGTTCGTTTTTAATTTTTAAAAAAATGAAGAGGGAAAAGAAAGAACAGAAAGAAGTGCAATGCGAAAGAGGAAAATATGAACAACTTACAAATAAAAGTGCAGCACACATAAGTAACCATTCCAATAATGAATATTTGTAATTTTCTCATTTCCTACAAAGTCAAAAAATATGAAAATAATTTCCAAAATTGAAAGCAATTTGAAAGATAATTATGTAAATTTTAAATTGCCATCACCATGCATTATTTACATTGGACGGACAGATGTGCTCACTTTGTTTATTGTTACCACAATGTTTCGGCTGATGCACTCTCCAGCCTTCACCAGGGGTCCTGGTGGAATGTCGAACCCAACCCTGATGAAGGCTAGAGAGTGCATCAACCGAAACGTTGTGCTAACAACAAACAAAGTGAGGACACCTATCCGTCCAATGTAAATGATTTAGCAATGTGTCTATGTATCTCTGGATCCACTTTTCTTGCGATGTATGTAGTAATCTGCAGAAAACGAACACCATCAACACTCACTGTCTCTCTTCTTTTCTCTTTCATTTCCTCTCTCTTCTTCTCTCTCCCACTTTGCCACTCACTTCTTCCTATGAAGTGTGAAAATAGGTGGGGAAGAAAAGAATGCATGGTCAATTTCATAGTGATGTTGAAGGTAAGACATACAGACAAAAAAGATGGCTGTGAATGATTAAAAATGATTTGAAGCCGGAAACGGAGGATCGAATTTATGCTGCCTAAGACCAAGCACTAAGAACAAACTACATAAAATACAGAATAGACAACACAGCAGTAAGTGATAAGTGCAGAGTCCGTGGACAAAACAGTGAAATCGTATGGTATATTACCAGCCAATGTATGCCACTAGCCCAGAAGGAATATAAGAGACGCCACGACAATATAGCAAGGCTTGTCCATTGGACACTTTGCAACAAGTATGGACTTGACAGAGAAAAAAACTGGTACGACCACAAACCCGAAGGTATCATCGAAAATAGAAATGCAAAGATCCTATGGGATTTTATGATTCTGTGCAACCATAGAGAATTTTATGATTCTGTGCAACCATAGTCTTAATTAAGAAAGAAAACAAACTATGCTGGAGCATAGATATAGCATGCCCAGCTGACAACAAGGTATGCGATAAGGAAGAAAGAAAAGTTGTGAGACATGACAGGTTAGCTTGGGAAGTTAAGCAGTTGTGGTCGATGAAAAAGGTAGCAGTAGTACTAATAATTGTCGGAGCCTTGAGAACAGTGAGTAAAAATCTCGAGAGATACGTGGGAAAAATAGGGGCTGCAATAAGGTTGGAGTACTTGCAGAAAACAGCGCTGCTTAAGAATCGCTCGAAAACTCCGGAAAGTACTCGAGAAATAAGAGGTGTTACCTCAGTTCAATGATAGTGAACAGCTGACACCGCAGTACATCGCCAGCGTTAGAAGCTGTGCAAAGGCAATAATAATAATAACAATAATAATAATAATAATAATAATCTTTTCTACTCTAGGCACACGGCGCGAAATTTTGGGGGAGAGACCAGTCGATTAGATCAACCTCAGTACGCAACTGCTACTTAATTTATCGACCCCGGAAGGATGAAAGGCAAAGTTGACCTTGGTGGAATTTGAACTCAAAACGTAAAGACGCTAAACATTTAGACCGGCGTGCTAACATTTCTGGCAGCTTGCCGCCTTAATAATAGCAATAATAATGATGATGGGAAGAAGAAGAAGAAGAAGAAGAAATTGAAAAGTGTGGCCTCTCAAGGCGACTGCCATATCAGTGATTGTAGGATCTCTAGGAATGAAAACAGAAGGTACTGAAACCTATTTGAAAATGATACCAGGCTTACCATCCCTACAGGAAGGGCAAATAATCGTGTTAACTGGAACGACTCATGTACTGAGAAGAGCATTATCGTTGTAAAGATAACATCCATTCATGAATTTATTTATGTATTAATTTTTTTTAAATACATATTTTGCCTGTGAATTTGTGTGTATAAACTGGGAGTGCATACAATAAGCTCCTCTGCCTGAGGTGTACGGAAACCACTCAGCGAGAAATGGAAGAAAATT
>JAOPJW010005814.1:1059803-1070346 GCA_027122535.1 Octopus maya
AAACATCGAAGAATAAAACTAAAAATGTTATAGTTTATTTAATGAACTGGTTGCTCCAGAGGTAGAAGCTTCCACTATTATTATTATTATTATTGCTATCTCTGATATATTAATAATTCTCAAATCCCCACTTTTGTCCCTAAAAATCAACCCCATTTTGTTAGTTTATTTGTTTGTTTTAAATCTACTGTTCATTATCTTCTGTAATAAATGTTTATCTTCAGAAATATATTTTACATTAATAATGTTCAAGTTGACCAGTTCCTTTTTTTTTTTTTTTTTTTTTTTACTTTCTTCCAATGAAAGACCAGTCCTAATTACTTTCAAGATAGCTCCTACCTCCACCCCATCCCTCCTCACCATACTTTTTTCCCAGCTCACCTCAAGAGAAGGTTCCATAACCATGAAATTGACCAAATTTGTTTCTGTGATGATCGTTAGACTGGCAGTGTCGAGCTGAAAGAGTTTAATGGTGCAATAGTTTAAGAGTACAAAAGAATGATATCATATCTCCATGTCAGGACCCCTTAAGAATAATTTACACATTATATTACAGTGTCTTGTTTGTAGGTCCCTTGAGATATAGCTCTTTTTTTTTAACCCCTACAGATCCTCACCCACCCTACTTACCAAACACAGGTATAGAAATAAAGATTATTTTTATACCAACTCTTATTTCATTGGTGTTTTTATTTATTTATTATTTTTGTGTGTGCATGTATTGTTGATCAAGCTGCTAAAAATAGCAACCATATCTCCCTAAAATTACTCTCAAACATGTTAAAAAGTGAAGGACACATTAGATAATGAAGACACAGGTGTGCTAAATCCAAGAGAAAAACAGGAGTGTCTCGGAGGAAACATTAGTTTATAGATCTGTTAGATCAGAGCTCACTTGCAGCTAAACCACAACAAACCCTTACATGTATGCACAGATTTGAAAATCTGTCCTTGTTTATCATCAATTCATTCTTTGTTCATCACTGATCTGGGATAAATTGATACGCCAGTTGTGAATTGCATTATACTTATCACAAATCCACCTGCTGAAAGTTAACGAGAAGATCAGGCAAAGACAATTCCAATTATCTGGTCACTGCAAGCACCACCCTGAACTGGAAGCATCCAGATAAGTCACGTGGTGGAACCCACTTCATGGGGATGTAAGAAGAGGTAAACATCATCATATTTATTTCGACAACTTGATCACAGACTTTGGCCTGGAATGTATCCAGGACCTTGAGGCTGTGATGTTGGAATGAAAAAGTATGGTGGGTAGACGTTGCTGCAGTCCAGGTTGGAACCTGGCCATAATCATCGTCATTTAGTGTCTACTTTCCATGCTAACATGGGTTAGATGGTTTGACTGGAACTGGTAAGCTGCAGAGCTGCACAAAGTTTCAGTCTCATTTAGCATGGTTTCTTCAGCTGGATGCCTTTCTTAATGCCAACAACTCTAAGATTGTAATAATAATAATAAATTGATCTGTGATAACATAGGTCAGCAGTCAATCAAAGAACTTTTCATATGGCTTGTGGTGCATAAAGCACTCATGTTTATACTGCTGGAGGGCAAGAACCTTCTGTTATGGCTGTCAGAACAGCCAAATCACAGGATTTTGGCCTTCGTGGACCTTGTCAATGACAGACGTCTGCAGATAGACATAACAACCAATTACCCCATCAACAATATTGAACTGGTTTGCTTGGTTACGATGACAAGGGTTCCAGTTGATCCAATAAATGAAATGGCCTGCTCGTTAAATTAATGTACAAGTAGCTGAGCACTCCACAGACACATGTACCCATAACATAGTTCTTAGGGAGATTCAGTGTGATACAGAATGTGACAAGGGTGACCCTTTGAATTACAGGTACAATTCATTTTTGCCAGCTAAACGGACTGGAGCAATGTGAAATAAAGTATCTTGCTCAAGGACACAACACACTGCCAGGAATATATCAAATACCCTAACCACTAAGTCACATGTCTTCACTATCAACTATATATATATATAGTCCTTAAATGCCCCCTCCCCTCTCAAAAGTTCTTGTACCTCCTGTACAGCAAGACACTTGTTTCTGTCTCTCTTTCACACTCTAACCTTTCATCATCTGACACAAGATCACCTCTACCAATGCCCCCTCCCTTCTCAAATATTCTTTGTCTTGCTTGTTACTTGGTGACTGTGCCAGTGTTGGTGCCATGTAAAAAGCATCCAGTCCACACTGTAAAGTGATTGGCATTTGGAAGGGCATCTGGCTGTAAAAACCATGCCATAACTGACCTCACCAGTAGTGGTGCCACGAAAAAGCACTCAGTCCACTCTGCAGGGTGGTTGGTGCTAGAAAGGGCATCCAGCCATAAAAACCATGCCAAAACAGAAACAGAAGTCTGGTGCAGTCTGGTAGATGGAAACTGAAAGAAGCCCAATGTGTGTGTGTGTCTCCTTGTCATGATATCATAAGATAACTCTGACAGTTATCATCATACAAGCAATGTCTATTGATTCCAATCTTCTGTGTAAACATGTTTGGCTATGAAGAAATATTACTGTCAAACAGTTCAACCAATGCCAGCATGGAAGGCAGACATTAAATGGTGATAATGGTAGAACATTTGTATCTATTTAGGCAGCTAATCAATTAAGAATTTTGAAGAAGCAAAGCAAACAAGAAAATATAAGGAGTAAAAATAAACAAATAAATAAAAGTAATTGAACAAATAAGTTATGCAAGATAAGAAATCTTTGTGTCTACAGAATCATACATCTATTAATAGATAGCATCTACCCTAAACTCATTAGGGTGACTGACCGCACCACTTAGTAATTTGATACTGCTCTCTATTAGCCAGAATTAATTGTCAAGAGTTTTATACTACCAATTTATTTAGTACTGGTGGGGACGGATGGGAGTGAGGTGGGTTGCTAAAAAAATATTTATGGTATTTAACCACTCTCAAATATAGGGACATGTTAAATTTTTCTAGGCAAATAAAAGTTATTCCTTTGTTAAGATGCATTTTTTTTACAAGTAATAAACTAATTAAAATTATGTTGAATAGTCAAGGAATTAGGAGCTAATTCTTGTGTCATTAATATGCTGCAGCTGTTGTTGTTTAACTACAGGTGAGTCCTGTTTGATAGACATGTGACTGAGAGTACTTCGCCACTCTTTATTTCAGGCACCATACATTTTACACTACATTGTCAGTGTAGTTACTATTATTATCATCATCATCATCATTCTTACATCCACTTTTAAATGCTTGCATGGAGGGAGACACAATTCATTGAAGCAGATTTTCTGTGCACATATGTTCTTATTGTTGCCAACCTTCACCTGTTTCCAAGTAAGGTAATATTTCTTCATGGCCAGTCATGTTTACACAGAAGATTGGAAGCCAAAGACATTACTTGTATAATGATGACTATCAGAATTATCTTATATCAAGAAAAGGAGACATACACACACGCATATACATTGGGCTTCTTTCAGTTTCCATCTACCAAATTCACTTACAAGGTCAGCCCAGTTCTTTGGTACCCAAAGTGCCATGCAGTGGAACTGGACCTGAAACCATGTGGTTGGGAAGCAAAATTTATAACTGCACAGCCATGCTTGCATCTAGTGTTAGAGGCACTGAGAAGAGAAACATCTTTCTCTGCTAGAACATCAGTCTATAGCATGTAACATTCCCAGATGATCTGGTACCTATCCCTGCTGAGCTTGACAAGGCTGCAACAAAACTAGACTGATGCTCATCATTAGCTGGGCGGACTGGAACAACATGAAATAAAGTGCTTTGCTCAACGACAAAATGTGCTAACTGGTTTGCAAATTGAACCCATATCCTTATGATTGCAAGCCCAGTGCTCTAACCACTAGGTCATGTGCCTTCACATGATAGAAAATAAAACCAAGACATTAACCCATTAACTTTTAAACCATCTATATCTGGTTTTATGTTCACATTAGCCAGAACCAGCCATCCACACTTAACCTACAATGTCTTACTAAAAGTAAGCAATTACATCACCAAACTCTCAAAGCTATGAGATTATGCAAGATAAATTCTAAACATTGGGAATAAATAAACATTATATTTAACAGAGTAATCTGAATGCTAAAGGGTTGAATTTATTTCAATCTAATTAATTGTCACCGATAAATTTATGCCCCTAAACTACTCGGCAAGTTTAATTAGCACAAGATAACTTAATATTTGACTGACTATTGATTTTACTCAAGTTAAATTGATTGAACTTCAAAGGAGAAAAACTGTGGTGTTTACTTTTCCCTTCCCACACTGCGAAGACATTAGAGAAATGATATGAAATAACCACAGAAAGGAATAGAAACTCCAGTGCAGACTCTGTTTGACAAAAGTGTAGCTCCTACTTTATGACCCTCAAAAAGCCATTTGAAGATAATGACAAAGGCAGATGATGAAAGAAGCTTATTATGATAAAGATGGTGATTACAAGATTGATCATAATGGTATACATAGTTCAGAATCATATCTGAATAAGAATAAAATGTATAACAAAACGACAAAAAACTCTTTAGTATGTTAATAAAAGTGGAAAATTGGCAATTTAATGAGATAACAAGGATTTGGTGACAAACATTCACCATCTGTTGAAAATCATTATTATATTTCTTTAAAGTTACTGGTTTTACTGTGATAAACTGTTCCTTATAAGACTTCCAATACAAGTGTTGTGTGTTCTTCCACATCTGATGTTCATTTGTTAAGAATTACATACATACATACATACATACATACATAGGTACAGTATGTACATGCCGCTGTGTGTGTGTGTGTACACACACACATAGTCTCAGTAAATCCCATAAAGGATCATGAACTTCTAAATTGTTGAAATTGGCTCTACACCTCACATGAGTGACATCTGTTTTAAATATTTTCTCTGTAATTTGTATGCAAAGTAAAGATGTTTGGACTTTAAACTCAAAACACTAACATTAAAGTACACATGTGCTTCCAATAATCACTCAATCTGCTAGAAATGCCAGCCAAAATCTCCCTCACTTCACCATCTCCCATCATAAAAAACAAAAGTGAGAACACATTAGATTATGTAATTCTAGATACATTATGTCAGCATGCACTGCCTTTACATCAACTGTATTATGAGCCTGCCATATAGCTGTGGTAAAGGTACTGTAGTAGTAACAAGCGAATGGAAGAAATTAAAGCAGTTATTGCCTCTGTTAACAACAAAGGATTTTTCTCTCCATTCCATGCAAAAGACAAACTGTATAATATACATTGAAGAAATATGATGGTGAGGCATATGGCCTAGTGACTAGGATGTTACACTCTTATGATTGTGATTTCGATTCCTGGATAGGGCAGTGTATTTTGTTCTTAAGCAAAACATTTCATTTCATGTTGCTTTACTTCACTCAACTCTTAATGAACTCCAGTAATATCTGGGAAGTTAATCCTATGACAGGCCAGCATCTGATTAAAAAAAAAAGGGTTGTGATATTGGTTTCAAATTAGATTGACTCCAGTGCTTAACTGGTGCTTATTTTATTGACCCCAAAAGGATGAAAGGCAAAGTCGACCTCAGCAGAATTTGAACTCAAAATGTAAGGATGGATGAAAAGCCATTAAGCATTTTGCCCAGCATATAACAATTCTACCAGCTTGCCATCTTGGAAAGGGTTGTAATATGAGTCAGCTGTAAAGGTCATAGGTTGAACCCTCATGGAATGTGACTAACTGAGGTTTATTTTTCAACATTGTCCCTCTTGCAGTTCACACACTTCTTCCATCGGTGTTGCAGTACTTGGATCCCATTAGTGAAGAAACTTTCATCCAGTTATTCAAAATGTCATCAACAGCGGATACAATGTCATCACCACTGTGACACTGGTTCCCAGCCAAGAGTTTTTTCATGTTGGGGAACAGATGATAGTTATATGGGGCCAAATCAAGAGATTAGGAAGAGTGATCAACCAATATACACCATAAAATCTGGGTTAAGCTCTTATGAGTTGTAGGGCTCATGATAAACCTAAGAATTGTGATACTACATAGTGAGATATGGATGTTGAATAGAATAGATCTGCACCAGCTGGAGAAAAATGAGGCTACTATGGTCTGCTGGGTATACAAAGTGAACTTACATGAAATGGAAAGCACAATTGAGCTAACAGAAAGTGACTGCATGTCATAGATATCAGCTGATATATGTAGTACATCTAAGAAGTTTAATGGTCATGGTAGTGATATGAATGTTGCATGGGGATTGAGCTTGAGAGTTTGGAGAGGTTGAAGAGAAACGAAGCAACTTTGATATCCTTGTTGCTTATTTTGATTTTAATCACCTTATTTTGAAACTGTATGATAATACCATGCTAAATTCTGGTGCCTAAGCACACACACACACATATTTAATTGATGAAGGAAACGGAAGCTGGATTTACTACAAATCTTTATTCAGCATGACGGTCATTTTGACTCATCCTGCAGCTGCCCCTTGGTGGGATATTGTGCATTTGGTCGCGTTGCATCAATCAGAGCAGGCTGTGTCACTTCAGGTGATTGGTGTAAAAGAAAAGATATGCCACTAGATATACTGAGTTCTTCTTGGCATGTTGTTCTTGCTCATTGTATGTGACTGCACTGACAGAGGGTGAAACCCGCCAATGTGAATATATAACATAAATTAAGATAATAAGGATAAAGAATAAAACTTGTCAAAGAAAACTAAAAATTAAGGAGGATAGATATACACTCTTTGATATGAACACGTATAAACATACATGCATGTGTCGCCAAGTGAATATCATTTTACGTGGTTATAAGCTACCAAGATGGTTGTATTAGTGGCAGGCATCTAAAACAGTATTGTTGTTGTTGTTGTTGTTGTTATTCATTCCCCGTTAATTAAAAAGCAGGTTGTCCGTTGAAAAATAAAGTCACTGTCTCATCAGACAGAAATTATGGTATGATTATTACCGAAGCATATTAATAGGATTTTGTTGTTTCAGAGCAAATGGTTAAAAATAACCTAAATTGAAACAAAGTCAACAGACCGAAATATGCATTCGAACTATTTAGAAAATTATTTTATTTAACAAAAAAAAAATAATAATAAATAAGGAAATATAAGATTGTTATTTTAACCAATTTGTGAACTTCAAAGCTTTATAAAGTAACTGTGTTTGTTATGACTGTGAAGTGATATTTCTTCCTTTGTTCAATTTGTAGCCTGTGCTACTGTACCACCCACCTAACAAATTTGTGGTTTTGTGCTCTTGTAGCAAAAAAATTATTATCAATAATAATAATAATAATAATAACAACAACAATAAAAATAATAATCCTTTCTATTATAGGCACAAGGCCTGAAATTTGGGAGAGGGGGATAATTGATTACATCGACCCCAGTATGCAATTGGTACTTAATTTATCAACCCTGAGAGGATGAAGGGCAAAATTGACCTCGGCGGAATTTGAACTCAGAGCATAGCAACAGGCAAAATACTGCTAAGCATTTCATCCAGTATGCTAACAATTCTGCCAGCTCACAACCTTAATAATAATAATAATAATCCTTTCTACTACAGGCACAAGGCCTGAAATATTGAGGGGAAGGGAAGTCGATCACATCAACCCCAGTACTTGACTGGTACTCAGTTTATCGACCCTGAAAGGATGAAAGGCAAAGTTGACCTCGGCGGAGTTTAACTCACAATGTAGTGACGGGAAAAATATTGCTAAGCATTCCATTCAGCATACTAACAATTCTGCCAGCTCATCACCTTTTTAATAATAATAATAATAATAATAATAATAATGATGATAATGATAATAATAACAATAACAAAAAAATTATTATTTTGGCCTGGTTTCTACAGCTGGATGCCCTTCCTAACACCAACCCCTTTATAGAGTGTACTGGGTGCTTTTGCAAAGCACTGTCACAGGTGCTTTTTACATGGCACCAGCATCTAACAGCCTGCAAGATAAAGGATGCTCAGCTGGGGCCTGTATGCAAGGGCAACCATGTTTACGTTTAGCTTCATGTGTCTTTTCAAGCACAGTAAACCACCAGGAGTCTTGGTCCCTTGTCACCCCGTTGTGAGTTCCATCATCTGTAGATCCTTTCTCACCACTTTGACCCACATCTTCCTGGGTCCACCCCTTCCACATCTTCCCTCTACAATTAGAGATTGGCACCTCTTGGTGCAACTGTCTTCATTCACACACATTACATGGCCATACCAGCGCAGTTTTCTCTCTTGCACACTCTTACTCTTTACTCTTTTACTCTTTTACTTATTTCAGCCCTTTGACTGCGGCCATGCTGGAGCACCGCCTTTAGTCGAGCAAATCGACCCCAGGACTTATTCTTTGGAAGCCTAGTACTTATTCTATCAGTCTCTTTTGCCTAACCGCTAAGTTACGGGGACGTAAACACACCACCATCAGTTGTCAAGCGATGCTGGGAGGATAAACGCAAACACACAAACATACACACACACATACATATATATATATATATACATATACACATGCATACATATATATATATACATATATATACATATACACATATATATATATACATATACATACCCATACACATACATACACATACACACATATACATATACATACATACCCATACACACATACCTACACATATACATGCATACATACCTACATACATAGATACATACACACACATATACATATACCCCTACATATATACACACACACACATATATATACATACACACACACACACACACACACACACACACGTATAAGTTTGCATGAATGTATATGTCTACATATATACATATTCATACATAAATAATTATATATATTATATATACGTATATATATATACACATATACTTATATGCATACATAGATGTGCGTGTGCATGTTTATACATATACACCCACCACACTCACATACGTATGTATGTATGTATGCATGTATATTCACTTTTGTTTACAAAGCGAAGAAGGAGTAGGAAATAAAAATGATATCCTCATGTGATTGTTATTTTTCCTGTCTTATTTCTCCTCTTTCATGCTTGATTCTTTTCCCAATATATTCAACATTACGTTTTGCATATTACGTTTTTTGGATTGTTTGTTTTTTTTTTCTTTTTTTTTTTTCTTAATATATCCATAACACATTTCGCAAGTATAAATAGATATAACAATACATATTTCATCCATATATTTATGTCATAGTTTTTACCGATGCCTTTATATTTTGGGTTTTTTTCTTTGTATTCTCACCTTTATATACAAGTGATATTTCTATATTTCCAAATAGATGTTACAATCAATAAAAGAAACATGGTTTTTGACTTGATCTATCATACATAAAGATAGATATCTATTGTTATAGATGTCTATGAACTTTGCTGCAAAAGGAACTATAAATTATGTTATATTTACATATTCAATTTTAGATATACATTATATCTATTGTAAGACTTGTATTGGCTTTCAGTTTTCTTCGCTCCTTTCCACAAATATTAAGAAAAGAAAAAAAATATGGAGAATATTGATAAAGGTTTCCTTGAAATGTATAATACTGTTTTCCGCAAGTTGTTATAATGTGACTTTGTTTTCGCTTTTAAATATTCTTTTTAGTTTTGTTAGCTTTTTATCTAGAAGCTAAGATATAACAAAACATCTGTCTTCATGCAGTAGTCTCAGGTCGTGGTTTACAATATCCTTGTAACTGTGATATCATATAAGAGCGTTCGAAAAGCAAAGAAAATAATGAAATATGTATCACTTGAAAGGAATATCGGTGCAAATGAAGATTGTGATCGATATGTTAGACGAGAGAGTGTAACAAAAATGAAAGGAGAAGCATCAGAAAATATTTTTAGGAGACAGTGTGTGATAAAAACATACATTACAATGAAAACTAACATACATTACAATGAAAACTAACATACACTAGCTATGAAAATAATCCAAAAAATGTTGCAGAATAATTGAAGATTTTGCTTTAAACAAATATTAGAATTGTCCTATTCACATTCTTCCTTCAAATAAACTTACCGCATGCAGTATTATTCCAAATCTAGTATTTCTTAAATTTTCTCTGATATTACATTTTACATATCCTATTTCGATTTTCAGTATAATTTCATGCTAATAATTTGTACAAAAGAGCTAGAGCTTCATCGTTATGTCGATTGTACGCCAGTACTGCATTACCTAGTTATCCGATTCAACAGGATATATGTATGTGCACTGAAAGGATCATAAATCACATATATCTATGTAATATCTCTTTCAAACTTTCAGTAGTTTCAGCTCGAGTGTTGCGACCTTAACGTAGAGTCGTTATCCATTGTAATATACCAAGTGGACTCCACTTGTTTCTCTCTCATGTTTTTCTCTCTCTCTTCTGCTTTTTTTCTTGGTGACTTCTTCTTTGTGATATAATACAAGGGAAAGAATATATTTGCGACTGAAGATAGCTTTATACCATCCTGTCTATCAATTATATACCCAT
>JAOPJW010005814.1:1496296-1507207 GCA_027122535.1 Octopus maya
TGTTCCGTTGATCGGATCAACTGGAACCCTCAACGTCGTAAGCGACGGAGTGCCAACAACAACAATCCTATTCTCCACACATTTTACTCTTGGTCCTGTCTGTATTAATTGTTTCTCGCCCATGTTACTTCTGTTCTTGCCCTGTAATAATTCTATTCCTCACATGTGTTTTCTCTACTCTTCTTATGTGTCATTTTTGTCCTTTTTCTGGTTTTCCATTCAGCCCAGTTGTATTACTTTGGCTCTTTATATGCATTACCTCTGTTCCACTCCTGTGTTACTCTGTCTTTCTCAGTGTTCCTATTTTTTCCACTTCTATGTTACCTTTGCTCAATTACCATGTTACCCTTGCCCCACTTGTGTATTACGCTTGCTTCTCTCCTATGTGAAATTGCTCTACTTTGGTGTTACTCTTTGCTTCACTTTTGTGTTACCTTTACTTCTTCCCTGTTAGTCTTGTCTCACTCATGTTATCTTTCCTCTGCCCATATATTACTCTTTACTGCACTCCTCTTACCCTTGATCCACTCATGTGTTACCTTGCTCCACTCATGTGTTATTCTTGAACCACTCCTGTTACCCTTGCTCCACTCTTGTTACCCTTGCTCTACTCCTGTTATCCTTACTCTAATAATGTGTTACCATTGCTCCACTCTTATTAGACTTGCTCCACTTTCATGTTACTCTTTATTCTGCACTTGTTACTCTTTCTCCATTCCTGTGTTACTCTTTGCTCCACTCTTGTTATCCTTGCTCCACTCATGTATTATCTTTTTCTGTTTCATGTGTTACCCTTGCTCCACTCACGTGTTACCCTTGCTCCTCTCACGTGTTACCCATGCTTCACTCATGTGTTACCTTTGCTCCACTCATTTGTTGCCCTTGTTCCACTTGTGTTACCCTACTCCACCCATGTTTCTGTTGCACCACTCCTGCTACTCTTGATCTCCTCCAGTGTTACTCTCTACTCCACTCTTGTTACCCTTACTCAATTCCTGTGTTTCTCATTGCTCCACTTTTGTGTTATCCTTTGTCCTCCTTTTATGTTACTCTTTGTTCCACTCCTGTTCTTACCCTTTTCCTGTTTACACTTGAATCCCTTCTGTATTATCTCTTTTTTACTTTTATATTATCCTTATTTCACTTGCCCATTATCTGTTTTCTGTTCCTGCAATCACCCCATTTCTACTTACAGCCTGCCTTAAACCCAGAAGGTCAAAGAACCTCTGACTATGTCTTTCTCAACAAATGGAAAGCTAAGAACCATCACTACATCCGTGGAGAAGTGGTCTCACTAATGTAAGTTGATACTTTCCTATGACTTCTCTCTCATACAAGTTCTATCATAGCTTAATTGACATTATAGCTTTCATGTAATAAGTTAGTGTGCCTTGACATATATTAACTGATGTCATAACATGTACTGTATCCTAATTATCCTAATTCATGTTAAAATATTTTCTGTGCCATAATTGATGCTTTGACACCTGTTATACTTTAACTAATGTTTTAACACTCACCATGATGTCAGAACACTTGCCATGTCTCAACTAATGTTATAATATCTATTATATCATGACTGATGTATTGATATCTATGATATTTTAACTGCTGTCATAACTTTTATCATTTCATATTGGCTATCATAGCACTGACCATAACTCAACTGATGTCATATTACACACCATATCATAACTCATGTCATGACATTTTATCTGCTGTCATAACATCTACATGTCTTAACCAATGTCATAAAATCTACTCTATCATGACTGATGATGTCTTGGTGTTTATAAAATTTTGGAGGGTGCCATAAACATTGTCATTTCATAAATAATGTCATACACTAAATTATAAATGCTATAATATCTAGTATATCGTAACAGATATAATGCCTGTCATGTCACAACTGTTGGCATTGCACATTGTAACTGATATAATACCTTCTTTTCAGACCTGTATTGTAACTGATATCCTACCATTTATCTATCACAATTACTATTTTAACACCCATCATATTGTAACAGTTGTTATCACTTTTTCATGTTATAACTGATATCATAATACCTGCCATGTTATAACTTATGTAAGTGGTGTAATATCTGGTATGCCTCAGCATCTGTCAATTTAGCCATGTTATAACTAACTGATCTAATGTGGCGATTGTTTATCACCATCATCATTGTCATTGTCACAGTCAGCATCATTATCATCACCACCACCACCATCATCATTTGTCTGTTCGTTGTGTTGACATGGGTTTGATAGGTCTCTATAGTTTGAGTCCTTATTGTGAGTTACTGTTTCCACAGATGGGTTGGAGGATCACATCTTGCTTGTATGTTTAATTTTTGGTTTAGTTTAATATCTGGATGCTACTCCTGTTACCACCCACCTTATTAAATGTACTTGGTACATGATAAAATTGTCATGGTACCAGCATTAGAGAGGTTATCATGTCTTTGGCAAGACACGACTAAAGGGTTTTCTGGATTCTATATTCTTTCCATGCCGGGGGCATTTTATTGTGACTCCAGCACCAGTGAGATTACCTCGGACCGTGAAAGACATGAGTCCACATAACTCTTTGTCACTGTTCTAAACAATGAGATCATAGTGTGGGTAAAGATGATGATTGATGAAGTTTGAGAAAGAGGTGTGTGTATGAAGCAGGAAAACAAAATGATTGAGCTGAATGATAGAAAAAGAGACTAAAATGGGAAAAACAGTAATGAGAGAGAGAGAGAGAGAGAGAGAGAGAGAGAGAAACTAATGGAAGCTACATGGTTGCTGGTAAAAGAGATAGTGAGTGATAGATTGTCATGGAAATGGGTAAAGGTAAGAGAATGTGATGGATATCAACATGAGCGGCCTGGGATGAGAAAGTGGGAATGGTAGCTAGCAGTATAGCGAAAGAGTGTGTGTGTAATGGGTAGTCAGAATAATGGTGGTAAGGGAATAATATCACGGAGAGAGGGGAATGATGACAAGCATTACAGGAGGGTAAATGACAAGATGTATTGGATACTAACAGAAATAATGTAATCTTTTGTTACTCAAGTAGAAAGATGGGAGAGAGAGAGAGAGAGAGACAAGAGAGAAATATGGATGGGGGTAGAGGAGATTGCAAATGAATAGATATAAAATTTTCCTTCATTACAGGTGACATAGCACAGTGAACAAGAAGGTGGATGATAAATGGGAAGATATTGAATAGCAGAAAGGGTAGAAGATGAAGACTTATAGAATCGGCAAAAGGTCTTGGTACAGATCTATATATATATATATATCCTCATCTCCTTGACCAATGTTGCAATATCTGCTTCTTGCAGCATATACAATGTCTACCATGCTATAATTGATGTCATAACATTTACTATTCTGTAATGCAGTGTTAAATTATCCAATATGTTGTGACTGATGTCCTAATCTCGCTTCTATCACAACTGATGTCATAATGTCTTTCATACTGATCTGGTATCATTGCATTTATCATATTATAACCAATGTCATATTTTTTTACTGTTAAAATACATGAATATGATGAGCCAATGAGAGAGCCTGTGTAGTCATGTGACATGATAGAAATGGTAAAAAATTTTCCTCAGATTGTACCTCTATCAGTTTAAAAAAAAAGAAAGAATAAATATCAAGGATACATTAGATAATTTAGTTATAGATGACCAAAAGGTTGGCTGGTCACAAGTGGAACATCTTTGATCATAGATCTGCTCAACAGAAACAACAAACATGATGACAAGCACTCAATATAAATACATCTTGTATTAAAACATAAGTCATATATTCTGCTCTCTTATGACAATACAAGCTGGTTATTAATAATGTTGAAATGATATCTATGGCAATCAGATTTTTAACTTCATTATAATCTTTTATCTTTTACATGTTTCAGTCATTTGATTGTGGCCATGCTGGGGCATTGCCTTAAGGAATTTTCAGTTGAATGAATCAACAGAAGTACTTATTTTTTTGTTAAGCTTGGTACTTATTCTATTGGTCTCTTTTGCTGAACCACCGACTTACAGGGGATGTAAACACACCAACACTGGTTGTCAAGTGGTACTGGAACACACACACACACACACACACACACACACACACAACAACAACAACAACAACAACAGGCTTCTTTCAGTTTTCATCAACCAACTGCACTTACAAGGCTTTGGTCAGCTTGAAGCTATAGTAGAAGCACTTGCCCAAGGTGCCACGCAGTGGGACTGAACTCAGAACCATATGGTTGGGAAGTAAGCCTTTTACCACACAGCCATGCCTGCACCAATGATATAAATATAAGTCATTGGAGTCTCGAATAAAATGCATTGTGATATTGATCATAGCTCCTTGCATTCTGATTTCAAATCCTGCCAAGGTCAACTTAGTCTTTCATCTATCAGGGCTTCATTGAAAAAAAATAATAAAAAAGAATCAATTCTAGAGTAGTGGATTGGTGGAATTGTTGGAGTGTCCACCAGGATGCCTTATGGTATTTGTTCCATCTGTTTGCATCATGAATTCAAATCCCATAGTAGCTTATGGGGTTGCTAGATTTACTCTATTATCTGGTTTAATATTTACAAACTGGCTTTTTAATGTTTTGTCAAGGAGTTTACTCTCGTGCAAGTATTCAGGGCTGGTCCCTGGTTTGAAGATTCCTTCTTGCTTTCTCCTCACCAGTTTTAAAGGTCCTGAAAAGGGCCATGAGCACTGTTTTCCTTCGTAATGGATAAAAAAAAGTCCACTTGGGCATAGCTGTGTGATTAAGAAGCTCGCTTTGCAACTCTGTAGTTTCAGGTTCAGGCCCACTGCACAGCACCTTGGGAAAGTGTCTTCTACTATAGCTCCAACCAATGTTTGTGAGTGAATTTGGTGGATAGAAACTGTGTGAAACCCTGCCTTATATACATATTTGTGTGCATATGTCTTTGTATTAATGTTTGTCTCCCCACCACTTGACAATCAATGTTGGTTTGTTTACATCCCTGTAACTTAACAGTTTGGCACAAGAGACCAACAAAGTAGGTACCAGATTTAAAAATAGAAATAAATTTTTGGGTTGATTAGTTCAACTAAATCCTTCAAGTTGGTGCCCCAGCATAGCTATAGTCCTGTGACTGAAACAAGTGAAAGATAAAAGTTAGAGATATTGTTTAAGATGTCAGCTGACTAGTATTCAAATAATAACACTGGCATTTAAGATAAAAGCTTACCAATGTTTTGGTGGCCATCATATTTGTTAAGTTGTTAGCACATTTGTGTTTAGGTGAAGGTGTGTGGCTAAGTGGTTAGGGTATGCGGCTCACAATCATAAGGTCATGAGTTCAAAAACCAGTGGTGCATTGTGTCCCTGAACAAAATGCTTTATTTCACATTGCTGCAGTCCACTCAGCTGGTAAGAATGAGTAGTACCTGTAATTCAAAGGGCCAGCCTTATCACATTCTTTGTCACACTGAATTTCCTTGAGAACCATGTTAAGGGTACACGTGTCTGTGGAGTGCTCAGTCACTTGCACATTAATTTCATGAGCAGGCTGTTCTGTTGATTGGATCAACTGGAACCCTTGTCATCATAACTGATGCAGTGCCAGTTTAGGTTGTCAGCATTGCAGTGTTTGGCCCTTTAATATTCAAACTGGGCATATCGGGCCCAAATATTCTGCCTATTCAAATTGACCAGATCAGATCTCTCGCACCTACCCTATAATGTGATCTTAAAAATATACAATAACATCATCAAAATCTCCATTCTATAAGATAATGCATGATTAACTCAAAACAATATGAATAATGAAGCGTTACATTTGACAGAGTAATATGAATGCTAAAGGGTTAAGTTTCCAGTACACTGATGTTTAATTTGTCAATACATTCGTGTTTAAACATAAACATATATCACGGCACTGATAACATAATGTTTAGGTAGATTGTCAGTACACTTCTCATGGATGTTGACTCCAAATCGAGAGCAAATATCCCTCTAGGTTGTGTGAGATAACATTGCACATGTCAGCTCTGAGATAGCGCACAGTCCTGTGTCC
This sequence comes from Octopus maya, assembly GCA_027122535.1. NCBI lineage: Eukaryota > Metazoa > Mollusca > Cephalopoda > Octopoda > Octopodidae > Octopus > Octopus maya. Next base: position 1,502,356 of record JAOPJW010005814.1, read on the forward strand.
CACATAAATTCACAAACATATGTCACGTGGGCCTGACCACTAGGCTTGGACATCCCCAATGGGTTACTGAAAAAAGTTCAGTGACAGTACACTAGTATCTAAATTGTTAGCACACTGGTGGTTACATTGTAAGCACTTGGTTGTCACAGTTATTAGTTCACTAGTGTTTAGGTTATCAACATATTGTGTTTAGATTCTCGATTGACCAGTGTTTAAGCAGGCCTAACTTTAAGTGTTTAAGAAGCCAGTACACTTGTGTTTAGATCATCAGGACTGGTCTCTAGTTTATTGGCATGCTAATGTTTAGATTGTCAAGACACAATATTTAGGTTATCAAATTAACCAGTGTCTAAGTAATTATAACATTAGCATTCAACTTGTCAGCATGCTAACATTTAGGCTGTCATCTAACATCTCAGATGCTAACTTGAGATAAAAAAAATGAATGTACAACTGCTAGAAAAAAGATCCAAGAAGATTTAGAAGAAAATCTTTATTCATATATATATATTTTTTTGTCAGATGAAGAAATAGTTTGGTACATGTATTTAGTTACATAGATTGCTTTTTATGGGACATTACAAACAAAACACATTTTATTATTGCCTTGATTTATAGCTTTGCATTGAAGGTTTTGGAAAATTTGGTGCGTTCTTTAGAAAATTTCACATGGAGTTTTATGAACTTTGGGAAATTTTGAAATGGTCAAGCTTGAGAATGTGAGATGAGAGATGTCCTTGATGAACAGATTGGTGTGCTGGGAGGATGGTAAAGATTTTCCAGAGGAATATGGGACAGAGGCTCCATTCTGTCATGACCGAATGGTTCTTCATATTCTTTTCTTTTCCGGAAGCGCTTGGCAACTGCAATGAAGCAGATGACTGTAAGTGTGACGCTAATTGCCACAATAATTCCCATCACCACCTTGACATCTACAATTTTGGTAATACCAGATTTATCTCCTTCAAGTTTTGTCGTTACATTTATACAATGAAGTTTTAACAGTTCTGAGTTGATTTGGTATAAAATACACAATTCATACATGGTATGTGGCTTCAGTCCTGTTATTGTGCAACGATGCATGCGTGATTTCAGGTAAATAACATTGTATTCACTGTCTTTGACACTTTCCTTGTAGTGGATTTGATATTTGTCCAGTAGCATGAGTGACTCACTTCCATTGAGAATAATTGTGATGTACGTATTGGAAGTCTTGCCAGTTATAATGTTTAGCCGACCTGACAGGACTTCGACTGACGCAGATCTTGTATCATTACCCTTGATATTTTCCGCAACACATTTGTAACTCCCTGAATTGTTGAGACGTGCAAATCGGACGTAGTATAGACCATTATTGATTTCAGCTTGTTTTTCCGGATTAGTTTGGTTCCTTTTGGCTCCTTTGCCAACTAACCAATAGATTTGTGGCAGGGGTACACCGATGGCTAAACATTCTAGTGAAATCGGTTCCCCTATAGAAGTTTCAAAGTGTTTTGGAAATGAAGGAAGTGTTGTCGGAGGACAGGATTCTGGGATTTCATTCATACGGATCTCACTCAGCAGCGTTTTGTTGTTTGAGAAATCACAGATGATTTTGTTAGCATCGTGGAACTGTATTCTGCTTTTGTTACCAGTGCTAGCTAGTTCCTTTATGATCCAGTGGATATTACAGTCACACCTCAGTGGGTTGTGATACAAGTGAATGTTAGTGCAATTTGGAAGGCTTGCTTTTAGCGTGTAAGGTAGTGCCCACAACTTGTTATTGTGCAGATAGAGTTTCTGGAGATTCGGCACCTGGCTGAAGGCATTTGGATGGATGAAGAGCAAATTTTTATTGTCATGCATTTGCAGGATAGTCAGTTTTGGCAGGTGGTGGAATGAATTATTTTGAATACTTTTCAGAAGGGGTAAAAAACTTAGTGATAACTCACTTATGTTGAGATGGTGAAATTCCTCCGACTTTACCGTTTCAAAAGAGTTTGCATCTAATATCAAAATATCCAGGCTGGGCAAAAATCTTATCTCCTGTGAAGGGATATTAGTAAGTCGGTTATTGGACAGATTTAACACACACAGTTTACTCAACCCCCGGAAAGCATTTACTTCTATCAGTCTGATTTGGTTGCCAGTTAAATTAAGGGTTGAAAGAAGTGGCAACTCTCTGAATACATCATCGGTCAGCTTTCTCAGATCATTCTTTGATAAAAGGAGCTCATTAACAGATTTGATTCTCTGAAACCAGTCAGGGTTCACTGATGTTAATCCGTTACCATCTAAATTTAAGACTTGAAGATTGTTCAGTCCTCCAAATGCATCTTTTTCAATTGAATGCAGCCGGTTATAAGACAAGTCTAATACCCTAAGGTTTTTCAGTCCTGTGAAAGCACCATTCTGCAAAGTTTTTAATAAATTATTATGTAAATTTAATTCTTCAAGTAATCCATAAAGGAAGAACTGCCAGTGACTGTTAAATTTACTAATCTGGCTGGAGGAGAGATCAAGAATTTTCAGATTTTTCAGGTGTGGTAATTCTTGGACAATTTTAAATTTGTTTTTGGACAATAGAAAAGCTTGTGCTAAGTTATTGGAGATATTTGGCATTGAAACCAAATTGATATTACTGCAGTTAATTGTTTTTAGATTCTTATAGTTGGTATAAGAAACCACATCACATGTGCAGTTTATTGCACAATGTGTTGTCCATGGACTTCTTAGTGGATTATCTCGGATTGGCTGCGGATTGGGTGCCAGCACTTGGTTGCTGGTAATGTTGTCTCTATTGCTCGTAATTCCATGGACAGAATTGATAATGGTAATGAGTGAGAGCACACCTAACAGACTGTATACAGGTGACCTCATTCTTCATTCTATGCTGACTTGAATTGAATGATAAAACCATAAATCGGACAGTGTTGCATGCTGCTACTCTTTGGATTACTGCTTCACACCAGGCGAGAGATTTTCTCTTGTGCAGCCATCATCTCTTGTAACCATAGAATATCTGTAATAAACACAAATAACAGAAATCAGTAAAGAGATATAGATTTACACAGATATAAATATTTAATACCCTGTACACTATATACCCCATATACAACATACACTCAACTGAATCTTTCAAACAACATTCACATAATCCAATACTCTTTTCTAGTAACTGTATCCAAGACTTGAGTTATCCAATATATTGAATATATATTTTTCAGTGTAGAGAGATTTGGCTGTTATATTTAGCAAGATGAGCAACGCATTTGCAAAAAAAACATATCCCATAAGGCAACATAAAACACAAACCCAATAACACACAGTAAAAGCCAACCTGATAGAAACTAGAGATAACTTCAAACACTACACCAATACCGCATAACCGAATGAAACACACATGTACACAGGTGGAAAAAATAAATATAATAATAATAATAAAACAAACACAGGTGTGGCTGTGTGGTAAGAAGCTTGCTTCCCAACCACATGGTTCTGGGTTCAGTCACTCTGCGTAGCACCTTTGGTATGTGTGTTCTGCTATAGCCTTGGGCCAACCAAAGCCTTGTGAGTGGATTTGGTAGACAGAAACTGTAAGAAGCCCATTGTATGTATGTGTATGTATGTATGTATGTATGTATGTATGTGTGTGTATATATATATGTATGTATATGTTTGTGTGTCTGTGTTTGTCACCCCACCATCGCTTGACAACCGATGTTGGTATGTTTATATCCCTGTAACTTAGCGGTTCGGCAAAAAAGAGACCGATAGCATAAGTACTAGGCTTACAAAGAATAAGTCCTGGGGTCGATTTGTTTGACTGAAAGCAGTGCTCCAGCATGGCCACAGCCACATGCCTGAAACAAGTAAAAGAAAAAGAATAAAAGGGTAAAATTGGTAGACATTGACAACCTGTCCTGATTGATACCAGCAATGAACTAACACAGTTACACAAGTACATGGTAACAATATGATCCAACATTACTGCATTGTGAAGTAGATACATATTGATAACATGAGCCAACACTGTGATACTGGTACAGTCACAGGCAAACTGTGGCCCATGGGACTTTCTGAATGGCATGCCTAATGAAGAATTACTTTGAAATTTTTTAGTAGTGAGGGTTGCCTGATAGTGAGGTACGTCTCTTGCAGTCACCTTCTCAAAAAGGTTGCCTATGTTGGCACTAGTACATACTGTGTGACACAGTTTCATACTGACATGACCTAGTGCTCTGACATTGGTACATGACCTAATGCTGTGACACTGGTATATTCTAAGAACATGGTCTGATAACATGGTGTAACAGAGACAATGATACATACAACATAGCCTAACTAGCACTGTAACACTGTACATACTAACAACATGATCTAATTTTGACTGTGACATGGGTACATACTGACAACGTGACCTAACATTGCGACACAATTACATTCTGACATGGTGTAACACGGGGACAATGGTACATATTGACAACATAATGTAACACAGAGATAATAGTATGTACTTGCAACACAGCCTAACTGATACAGAAAGGCTGTACTTATGTCAATATGACCTAACATTGTGACATGGGTATATACTGACATTATCTAACATAGTGACACAGATACATACTAACATAAGACTAACATTGATACATACTAGCACCATTACCTTAGTGACACTGGTACATATGACTGTTGGATATCTAACACAATATAGATAGCATATGGCTCACACTGTTAATGAGATTATTCACACTATAAATATGATTCTCAACACATTGAAAATAGGACATCCAACACATAAATAATACATTCATTAGATAACCAGTGAAAGAATGGTACATACTAGAAAGTCATGCTTCATTATGTGTGATGG
>JAOPJW010005814.1:2749665-2759687 GCA_027122535.1 Octopus maya
AAGAACATTCTGATAGCAACCATTGTTTTTGTTGGGGTTTTTTCTAGATATAAGGCTCTTAAGATTACATTGTCTAATGTATTCTTCTTTTTTAAGATGTTAGGCTATGGTTTGAGAGAGCCTTGGCCATCATTGTTGTTGGTATTTACCATGAATTGACATTCTTTTCTTTCAGGAGATAGATTGTAATTTGATGATTTGGATGTTATCTCTAGCAAGTCAAGTGTCTGTGTAAAGGCTTCCACAGTGTCTGGTTTCAATGTTTTGTAGAAAAAAAAAGTCAACTGTGGTATTGCTCATGATATTAAAAATTAAACAATGAGTTTGTGCTTTAAACATTAAACAATGAATTAATGAGATAAGGAACAAAAGTAGTGCATTGGTTAAAAGGTATTTCATTGTAGAGAGAGAAAAAAATACTTTCATAGGCTTTATAGGACAGGGAAACATTATTTGGGAGTAATTATTTTGAGAAACCTCTATTGTATTAGAATTAATGTTGGTAAACGGAATAAATGTTTAATACAAGGCTGCTTTAACCAAAACTCAAAACTTTGAAACTAGCAAAGTTGAAAAATTACATAAAAATAGAGGAAATTAAACAAGTAGTAAAATTTATGAGATAATTATTAAATCACAATACACAAGCTCATTTTACAACTTAAAAATTTATTTATCTTCATTTGTTTTAACATATTCCTGATTCTTATCATAAATCTCTTTTGAATTGAGAATAGAACTGAACAATTTAACAATCTATAGAATTCATACTACCAAGATATAGTTATGAAAATATTAGCAAAGTAATGTTTTACCATAAACAGGCAAATTTGGTTGCATTAAAAGTAAGAAGCTGTTTGATACAGAAAAGAATTACGGTATCTGTGATAAGCTGAGGATTAATTATGTAGGATAAGTTAGGTGAAGTGAAGGCATATATCAAGAGAATTGTACAAAGAGAATCTAAGCAGATGTTTCTCAGAAATCAGACAAAGAATAAAAAAAAAAGAAAAGCAATCTGAATTCATTGGAATTAGCAAAAGAAGATTAATATGATTATGATTATACAGAAGGAATGGAAAGTTTGGAATTGAATGAAATAATGATTGCTAGTGATTAGAAATAACTAGGGCAGAAATAGACCATGAAAACATGGGAGGAAGTGATGATTGATTTGATAGAATTTTGGCTAACATTTTAGATAAAGATAAAATGAGAAGAAATAATCAGATACACAAGTGTAATCAATAGCATCAATGAAGACACAGACATTAAAGTACTCCTATTGATGAACTTTCTAAAAGAAATTTTTCTGTCTTTTATGCATCTAATCTCTGATATGTTTTACATTCTCTCTAAACTAATAGACAGTTAGTGGTCAGCAACAGCCAGATGTGCTTCATCTGGCCCTGCAAAATCAGTAGGAGAAAGAACAAGAATATAATTCCAATTCAAATATACACATTTGAAACTTTTAAAAGCTGAAATTTATATTTAAACATCCAATAATCTGACTTTTAAAATTTGGTATTAAAAGGGTAAATGGTTATTCCTATTCATTTTAAAAATGAATTAAACAAAAGAAAACTTGATTTCATCTTTTCTGTAATTACAAAGTTCACAAAAATCTTTGTAATCACAAAGAATCATAAAACAAACTCATCAAATACTGTCACTACACGGTGATTAAATATAAACTTATTTGTAAATAGATACAACATGGTTGCTACAAACATTAGAGAGCCAAAGTATTGTACTTTTCTTAGTTTTACAAAAATGAATGTTTGTGCATAATAATTCCCTAGATTAGAATACAACATTTGACAGCATGAAGGATAATGGCCAAGTGATCGCTATTCAACTGGAGTTGTGTTTTGAAATTTGCACAGAGAAATGTTACCTATATGTCATGTCAATACATTGAAAATGTAACACAGAGAAAAAGGAGGACCCATACAAAAACGAAAAAATGGTTACTGTCACTTGGAAAGACATGATATTGAAATTTTGAACATTTAAAGACTTGTTCCATTTGAATGTATTTATAAATTGTTTCAGTGACTTATCAAATATTTGGTACACAACTTCCTTGGCAAAACTGCCTGTCTATGAGTTCCAGCCATTTCTTGTCACTTTAATCAAAGGCTTTCATTCAGATCACCCTATTGCAGCAAGTGCTGATGGAGTTCTCTCTGACACACAGTCTATGAGCTCTGGCATGTCCCAGGGTTTAGTTTTATCTCTCAACACACCTTACAAGCATCAATGACCTAATTGATGTCACTTCCTACAACACAAAATCCTACACAGATGATACCAGATGTTCTACACTTAAGTGTCATCCACACACAATCTAGTCTCCTCCTGTTAAATCAGCACCAACGCCATGGACAAGGATCTTGAAAAACATCATCATCATTTAACGTCCGCTTTCCATGCTAGCATGGCTTGATGGCTGCACCAGGCTCCAATCTGATCTGGCAGAGTTTCTACAGCTGGATGCCACTCCGAGAGTGTAGTGGGCACTTTCACATGCCACCGGTAAGAGGGCCAGTCAGGCAGTACTGGCAACAGTGTTTTTTACATGCCACCTGCACAGGAGCCAGTCCAGCAGCACTGACAATGACCTTTCTTGAATGTTTTTTCATGTGCCAGTAAGGCGACGCTGGTAACAATCACACTCAAATGGTGCTATTTACATGCCACCAGCACGAAAGTCAGACAACTGCTCTGACAATGATCACGCTTGGATGGTGCTGTTAGTGCTCCACTGGCACAGGTGTCAGTCATTGAATTTGGTTCAATTATGATTTCGATTTCACTTGCCCCAACAGGTCTTCGCAAGCAGAGTTTAATGTCCAATGAAGGAAAGGTTGGCATCCAACAATAACTTCTGCCATTCTTTCTTGTTCAACAGCAAGGAGACACAATTAGTGTACATATCAAGAAAACTATAGTGCATCTCACCTCTATCTCAGGAACATGAACAGCAGACAATTAGAACTCTTTCAGTTGCTTCAAATACTAAACTTCACCATCACAAAAGATTTCTCTTTTGGTGAACACAAGATTGCACCACAAAGGCTGGTCTTTCTCTTCAGAGCCAAAATATACTTCAACCTTCAACTATTACTAATCCTCAACAAAGATTAATTGAAACCCATGATAGAGTGTTGTTCCAATACCTTGGACAGTGCTGCTGCTACACACACACACACAACATAGACCACATCTAAAGAAAGGTCATTCAACTGGCTAGTATGATTTTGCAAGTAAACACACTTTCAATGTCTGCTCTTCCTTCTCTGATTTTTCCTACTGCTGCTACAATAGCCATTGCTTCTCAAAGTTGGCAACTCTGACAGTCCCAACTTATTTGTTCCTACTCCTCTTGTTATTCATATTGTGTGCATCTCCACAGACCCTGCACTAACCACTATGCTCAACCTTTCCTTCTTGGTATGTTGGCCCCCTACAAGTTCTTCCCTGAACATGTTCTCCATGAAATTATCCACTTGAAACAGTTTGAGAGCAACGTTGACTATATTCTCATTGGTCTTGGAAGGCTTCTCAAGGCCATGGGAACATCTCTTCATCCTGACCATACTAATAAAAAAAATCTGAGTTTTAAACATTCCACAATATATAGACATTTAAAATAAAAACGTTAAGTCTTGTATATATAAATCTTATTAGAAACAAATCAATAATTTTGATTTTAAAATAAAATACGTTTTCCACAAATATTGGTTTCTTTTCCTACTTTAGAATGAAACAATCATTTTATACTTAACATTGACTAGTATCAACAGGACTTTTTCTCTTTTTCTCACTTTATTTCTCACTTTATTAGAAGAAGAAGAGCAATGTTTATGACTGCTACATGGGGGACAAAAGAGCAGTCCTTGTGACTGCTATATGAGGGAAAAAAGGGCAGTCTTTATGACTGCTACAAGTTGAAGGCAGAGGAGATCAATCCTCATTGCAGCGTTTACTTACATCTTAGCTCAGGAAATTTAAATTAATATCATTTGTAACCTTATTTGGTGGGATAATAAAAGTAATATTAAATATTGGAATAGAAAATTGTGCAAGACCTTCCAGAATTTAGTCATAGTCTTGTTCACATCAATGAAAAAATTGAATAACTGATTCAATAATTATAGATTTCTAATACTTTTTAAAGTTATTTGTCAAATCCCATTTGAACAAAATCGTTTAAGACATTTACTGCATTTACTTATAAATTGTGCTTTCATCAATATATTTATCCCTCCTTCTATTTTGAGAATATTGAAGAAGTAAGTAAATCAATTTTTAAAATACTTGCCAGAGTAGTTCTTTATAGTCTTATATACTAACCAGGCTTCCTTGTATATTTAAAAAGAAAATGAACATTGAACATTGTAATTTTCACATACACTTGTATACACACATCAAGGTTAAAAAGAGAAAACTGTACCAGGATCATAATGTAAGCAGACCTATTGATCACAAGTTTCAGTGATTAAGTAATAAACAATATATTCCAATATTCACAAATATATTAGATGGTGAGCTGGAAGAATCATTAGCATGTTGAGCAAAATGCTTAGCGGCATTTCATCCATCTTTATGTGCCAAGTTCAAATTCTGCTGAGGTCAACTTTGCCTTTCATCCTTTCAGTGTCAATAAGATAAGTACTAGTTGAACACTGGGGTCGATGTAATTATCTTACCTCATCCCCTGAAATTTGAAACCAATATTCACCAATATAAATACTAATTCCCCACATTTCTCTTCAATGTGTCAAGAATGCAGGCCCATGCAAGACAGAGCCCTAATAGATAATAACTGAGAGTATAACAGAAAAAAAAGAAAGAAGTTTACAATTGTGCAGATAAAAATATGAAATATAGTTTATCATTTGACACTAATAGCAATTCTACAAGGAGTAAGCTCATGGCAGAATAGTCTGCACCACATCTTACAATATAATAACAAAAGTCAGTTTACTTGGTCAGTAGATTAAGAACAATGCTGATCTAAGAGTATTGTTAAATTATCCATAGTCCTACCATATTATATAAATTCACAAAAACTCGAAAGTATTAAAAAACATTGATGTTATATATTTAATTAACTGTTTACTGAGTAGTGAATCATAGATAGTGAAAATGTGCATTAGAGCATACTCTATCAGGTAGTACAAGCTTTAGAGCTGACATTTCGATGTGTAATCAAATAGACTGGACACTTGTAAACAAACATTTTATTTCTAATTTCTCCATGGACGAGTTTTAATCTTAGATGGGATTCACTTTAGAGGGCATATATTTGTCGGTTTGTCTATAAAAGAATATAGCCTAAAGTATTTATTTTTATTACACAAATAGGGACATCAGTAAATCAGTAAATTTGAATTGGATATATAGCCCTTTTCTGGGAACTAGATCAATTAATTAATTACTGATCCTAGTTAGGATTCTCTTAGAGAGTGACACTGGCTATGCAGATATTCTTTTTCTGTCCTGAGAGAAATTAGGAAAAAAAGACATTTGTTTACATTTTCTAGTGTACTCAAACACATATTGCAGCATCAGATAAACTCATAATATAATATATCTATTCTATTTTAATATATTAAATAATATATCTTCGATAAATTTCATTTACCTGAAATACAGTATTTACCCAAAATACAGTATTAGTGCATTGATAATTAATTAATCAATCTTGTTGCTAGCAAAGCACTATGTATGCAAATCAGATTTACCAATTTACCAAAGTCTTTGTAGTAGCTGTATCAGCAACTTTAAGCTACATTACTCTGGAGACAAAGGTGAATATGTTACCTCTGAAGAGAATGTAAATTCGGATCAAACCCATTGAAATGAAAATCTCTTTTCAATTCATTCAGAAATTTGAATGAAATACATTTGTTTACACTTGTCCAACATATCCTATTATACAGAGCAGCAACAAATAAATAGAAAGAAAACTAGCAATGTTTGAAAGAATATACTGCAATATATAGTTCCATTATGCATTTGATCTGGAAATTTGCAACTCTGAAGCAAACAAAAAGGACTCACAGCCAGTACTGATTAGAGAGTGTGTCAACCATGCCAATTATTTAGGTACCTTCACCATTACCAAAGAGAAAAAACACCAAATTGCAGAAGATACAACTCTATATTATAAATGGTAAATATAGTTCTGTATGCAACAGTGAGTTATATAATACTCACATCAATGAAACTAACCATCCACATCCAGTTTTGTGGTATTTGCTGATACTATAAAATATTTTATATATATTACAAGGGGCCTTGCTTTGGTTATCTATGCTTATGCTCATGGCTTAGCTTCCTCTTTGTGTATTACAGTCATTTTACATTGTCCTCATTTCTTTAAGCTGCTCTGAACATGTAATATATAAGCTGTGTATGTGTAGCAATAAACTTTTAGTTTGTCACATCTGCTAATTTTTACAAGAGTCTAAGCATTGATTTCTTGCAACCTTTGTTAATAGGGCAGCATTTTGCACACAAGAATCAATTTTCTAGTTCTATGTAAGATTGATTGTCATTTCTTCCATATAAAACTTTGGAAACCAAATATACTGTGAACAGCATTGCTTCTTTATAAACATAACATAACACAGTGCAATATATTATATTGTCATTCATTGAATATATTTCACAATTTATATCCACCCTGAAATCTTTTTTTTTCTGGGCCCAAGTAGTGAGAAGACATGGTTTTTGTATTTGCTGTATTTGTAGCATTTGTTATTATTTCTTATACTCATTAAATGAGTAGATTTGTAGTAGCTCATTAAAATAAAAGCTATGACCTGATAACAGCTCTCAAGGGACAGTTTTTGGAGGTATGCTAACATAATAGAAGTTAAAATGCAGCAGTAGAAGGTGGAGGAAACAATGGTAAGTAGCATTTTAATTAGACATTGCAGTTTGAATTCACAGGAGAAAACTCAATGGCTTTTAGCAAAATTCAGTTGCTAGAATAATAAGTATGCCCTTCTAAGTCTAAATGCACAATTCTAGAATCTAATAGCTTGAATGTATATAAACTCTGTTTTTCCCAAAATAGCAATAAAATTTATTGTAGCAGGGAACTTTAATGGCCATCTCCGTAAATCCCAACACATCTACAATGCTGTACATAATGTGTGGCAAAGGGGAGTATTAGTTGTGTGGTGTTCGGTGATTCAAATAATTTAATTATCTATGTTATTAATTTCAGAAAGTCAGTCAACCAACCAAGTGTCTACCAATCAAGTGGAGTTATATAGATTTTGCTCTCAATAAGCAAATGGTAAAGACTATAAATTCAGTCCCTTTAATAAGAGGGAGTTAAGAATAAAATAAGTATTGAACGAAATGTGTAATTAAGATTTTCTAATTATCAGTGTCTTTCATGTATTGAAACTACACTTTGATCAGAAGCTAATTGTCTTCAAATATTCCATTTGTATACATACATTTCTTTGGGTAGGGTTTCAACACTAAACCTTTATTTTGGGAATAGACTTTCAATACTCTTATGCACTATGCCAATGTCATGTAAATTCAAATTTGCATGAAGCCCAATGATATGCATATATATGTAGACCTCCAAACATAAAATAGATAGAAGCAGAATAAATAGAGTTAACTGTGCTTGAAGTCTAAACCATTGTAATAACAATGAAATACAACATTGATCTAAGTAGAGATTATTTAACAAGTGCAATAAAAAGTCAACTGTGAGAACAAGGAGTTATCACATTTTAAATAATGCAGAGAACAACAGACACTAAACCAAGTCTGTGATTGGATCTAGAAACTTACCTATGTTACAAATAGATTAAATTGAATGTGTAATAAATTAGATTATAATGCTAAAAAAGAATCAGATGATGATGGTATCAATGATCTATTTGAATTCAGAATCAGAAATACTTTTAGAAAGGTATTACCTGACAATTCAACTCTTTCTCTCACATTCTCTAATTATGATAACAATGAGAGTGAGTTCCAAAACTTATACTCTGCTCATTCATGACTTATCACTCTCACTTTTTCATTTCTCAAAATGTTGGCAGTCATAAACTATCATATTCTTTACAACCAAGACTCCATTCTCTAACTTGGTGAATCTTAATATAGTTTTCTACAACCAGATCTACTAGAGATAAGATTTATTACATTACATTAGTTATAAGTGAATGTTACATTCTTAGTTTCTCATTGACAATTCTTGTAGACATAGGAATAGTTATCTATGCTCTCTATACTCTAGTGACTTCTTAAATTAACCATTCTTAAATTAAATCTAGAACTCATTTTGATAAGAAATAGTGTGTCCTTTATTTAACTTTTCTTTAATAAAGTTAAAATAGGTAAGAAATGTTTAATCACAACTTAAAAATGATAATGATTAATAAAGAATGGCAACACTTTCTGTGCAGGAAATATTCTAACAATGATATATATTCTTACTAGATTATATAAGTGGCATCTGAGATTGGAGGAATGTGAAGGAGGAAAAACCATGGATCAGCAAATACAGTCCATTCAATGATCTTCCATACAATTTCCATATATTCAATGTTACATGTGTCAACAAGAGAAACTTCTACCTGCCAGAAATTCTGGCTAAATGTCCTTCAAATAACATTACCTTTACAAATGAAGGATAGATTGAATAATATGGTATAAGCCGGAATGCATTTTAATCATGTCTGTCTGGTCAGTTTTGATTTGGGGTTAAATGACAACTATACAGTTTCACTAACAAATCTTGGATTATCCCCAAGCCATGGAGGAAGACTCTTTCTCAAGGCGCTGCACAGTGAGATCAAACCCAAGACCACTTTAACCATATGAGCAACATTGGTATTACGCTTGATGGCTGAAGGTTATAGATTAAAAGTATTCATTCCATCAACGAAATGGTTAATTAAAAATGATCTGTGCTATCTTAACTAATGCTTGAGATGGTTTTTTGTTTTTTGTTTTTTGTCTTTTACTGGTTCTTACAAATTAAATGCAATGAATTATTCATTTAATCAAGAAATAGTGAAAATAGTAAGGGACAAGTTGTTTGACAGTCCACCTCAGTGTTGCATGTGATCTTCTGATCTCATCAACACTAAATCTGTCACTTTCACTGTTATAAGATACTGAATATAACATTGTTTACTTGTTAATTATTGTACATTTGCTAAGTGATTCTCTCATCATTATTTCAGCAAGTACTGAGAAATCTATGCTTCACATACTAGCCTAAAAACACTGAAACATGTCCAGCAGTCTTTTCTGTATGTACCAAAATAATTGAAATAGACTTAAGTACTGAGCTGATTACTTTTTCTCATTATATAATGATATTTGATTAGCTTTTTGATGCTCACTGCAATAAATATGTTAACACTAACTTCACTATTGCTTTCATGCAAATGACATCGGCAAGTAAATTCCCTTATTCATTTGTTTTTTAAGCCATCCTAAATTTCACACCTACACATAAAGTAATTCCCTCATCACTACAAGTACAGAAAAGTTTACGCTTCTTTTAGAAGGTCTAATAAGAGAAAAACCTGTCTACAATTATCTCCCATATTTGTTGAAATGATTAAAATAATATTAGTTATTTACTTCACCCACCCTCATATTAATATGGGGTAGCCATATATCTTCTCTACAACAACAAACCTGTTCTTGTCTCTTCTGTCATACTTTAACCTCTCAACACCTTGCATGAAACCACCTCCCTCTCTATTATCCTCCCTCTCAGTTTGAGTGGGCTCTTTAGTTTTGTAAGTTACATGGCAATCTCACTAGTGCTGGTGCCACTGAAAAAAAGCAGCCAATATGATTTGTAAAATGAATGGCATTAAGAAGAGCATTCAGTCATACAAACAATAACAAAACTGATACACTGGAGCAAGACATAGTCCTCCAGTCTGTTGGATTCTGCCAAATAGTCCAACCCATGCCAGCATAGAAAGTGAACATGAAATGATAATAGTAAT
>JAOPJW010005814.1:4959405-4971872 GCA_027122535.1 Octopus maya
GGTTTGATTGAAAAACTGGTAAGATGGGGGGGGGGGCTAAACCACATTCCAATCTGATTTGGCATGGTTTCTATAGCTGGATACTATAGAAACAGCCACTACACTCAGAGTGTAGTGGCTGATTTTTACTTGCCACTGGCACGGGTGCCATTGACCTGACACTGGCATCCGTCATAACTATGGTCTCACTTGGCTTGATAGGTCTACACAAGCATGATGTTTCACCAAAGGTCTTGGTCACCTGTTGCTGCCTCCATGAGACCCAACGCTCGAATGGCATGGGTGCCAGTCAGATGGTTCTAGCGTCAGCCATGACTACAATTTCACTGGGTTTGACAGGTCTTCACAAGCATAGCATATCTTTCAACAAATGAAGGGCACTTTTAACAGGCCAGTTACAAGACACTGGCATCAGCCACGACTATGATCTCACTTGGCTTGATGTCACTACTTCCATGAGGCCCAACGCTCAAATAGTGCTTTTTATGAGCCACCAGCATAGGTGCCTGTCAGACAGCACTAGCTTTGGCTACGACTATGATTTCACCCAGTTTGACAGGTTTTTAGAAGCATAGCATATCACGCAATGATTGAAAGGTGCTTTTAACAGGCCAGTTATGCGACACTGGTATCAGCCATGACTATGATCGCACTTGGTTTGATGGGTCTTCTCAAGCATGGTATATTTCCAAAGGTTTTGGTTGATTGGCATTGCCTCTGTGAGGCCCAACATTTGAAGTTCGTGCTTCACTACCTCGTTCCATGTCTTCCTGGGTCTACTTCTTCCACAGGTTCCCTCCAACATTAGAGTGCAACACTTTTTCACACAGCTGTCCTCATCCATACGCATCACATGACCATACCAGTGCACTCATCTCTCTTGCACACCACAACTGATACTTCTTATATCCAACTTTTCTCTCAGGATGCTTACACTCTGTCATGCATGCACATTGACATTACACATCCGGCAGAGCATACTAACTTCATTTCTTACAAGCCTACGCATGTCCTCAGCAGTCACAGCTCATGTTTCACTGCCATGTAGCATGGCTGTTGTCATTCTTTACTTCACTTACGCATCATAGTCAGCCTTTCACTCTGAGCTAGAGGTCCTTTGTTACCAGCAGAGGTAGGAGCTCCCTGAACTTTACCCAGCCTATTATTATTGTAGTAGCTACACTTTCAGAGCATCCACCCCCGCTACTGACTTTGTCACCTAGGTAACAGAAGCTATCATATTCTTCTAGTTTTCCCCCTTGGCATGTGATGGAATCTGTTTTATATATATACACACACACACACACACACACACACACACACACACACATACATATATATACATGCATGAACATACACAAACACACATATATACAACAGGTCATTGCTTGAATATTGTTTCATTACATAGTTAATGAGAAATAAAATAAAACCAGGAACTGTAAAATTACAGTGCATAAAGTGTAAGATAATAATATATGATGACAGCGTCTATGATTACTTTCATACCAATATTGTATGGAAACATTCAATGAATGCTACAGGGACCTAACCATGTATCCGACCAGCTTGGGACTAGCAATCCCCCCACCCACCAATTTCTGAACTTACCAGTGTTTTGGGTTTCTAAACCAAGGCTTCATGTATATTATACATATTCAGAATAAATGGCTCGACGTGATTAAGGAAGATCTCAAGAGGCTCAATGTCACCTTGGAGGATGAAGAGGGGCTGGCATGGGACCACCAGTGATGGAGAGCACTGGTGGACCTGGTCGGTTCTATGCATGATGACATCTCTGGAACCACAAACCTGTGATGATCCCAGCCCCATCAAGCAAGAGCATGAAGTAAGCAAGCAATTATGTATTAAAATGATCTTTTGTAGATTTTAGGAATATATTAAGGTAAACATATAAAAGAAATATATTCTCAGACGAATTCATATTTCAACAAAATGACATCAAGAGTTATTTACCCTGCTTATTGTTTATGCATGTGCAACAAAGAAAAAAAAAACATTTTGATTCACTCATCTGCCAGTTTTGAACATAATGAAGCCAAAATTTAATGAGTTTAAGCCACTCACCCAATAAGTATTTCTGCCAAATTTGGTGAAAATCTTTTCAGCCATTTTCCAATAATTTTGCAAACACACAGACAAAGATGAGCAACTACAATATCCTGCTTTCACTTACATGTGCAGGGTAATGATGAATAAAGACATTACTCTTTAAGCTTCTTTCATTTAATAGTTGTCACTTAAGATATGATCTTTATAATGTTTTACCATCTATTTAATGGAGATGTAACTCCGTTAGGGAACAGCTGTACATGAAATATATAATACATAATGGAAAGTAAATCATAAAATTGTATTTAACAGATAGGTGCAGATGTGGTTGTGAGGTAAGAAGTTTTGCTTGTAATCTGCATGGTTCTCGGTTCAGTCCCACTGCACAGCACTTTGGGGAAATGTCTTCTACAATAGTTTCAGGCAAATCAAAGCCAAGTGAGATGGATTTTGTGGACAGAAATTGAAAGAAACCGGCTTGTGTGTGGGGGTGGGGGAGAGCACGAGCATTTGTGTTTGTGTGTACTCTTGCTTTGACATATCACATGATGGCTGTAAACAAGCTTCACTGTCATATAAGTGTTGTTCATTTCCAGTTTTCTGTGGAAAACATATAAGGCTATAGGAAATATTACCTTATTTGGAAGCAGGTGAGAATTGGTGACAGGAAAGGCATCCAGCCATAGAAAATCTACCTCAACAAATTCTGTCTCACTCATGCAAGCATGGAAAAGTGGATGTTAAATGGTAGTGAAGATGATGAGATAAAAAGTAATAAACTTCTGAAGCAAGATCTCTTTGATCACCATTTAATCATTTCACTTAAAATTCTCATAATTCTTGTAATTAAATTTTCTTTGATGTACTCAGCACCAACAGGTTGTCTTTCAGATATGGTATTAAATACATATTATAATAAACTAGACCAAATAATCACATAAATGTAGAGAGATGTACATGTGCACAGCATCTTTTATACTGAAGCTAATGTATAACACACACCATAGAAATTAGAAAACAGTCAAACACTGAATCACTACAAAGCCTTTCAGATTCAAAATTAGTGAGTTCAAAGTCAGTATGTTTTCTGGAAACTGGATAAATAGTTTGGCACTTGTACTTTTAGTCTACTTTTCAGAGGTGTTCCTCAAAGTTTCTGCTGTGCAAATATTTATTCCATGATTTGTCTCTGATGCAAAGATTGTTAAACATGCATAGAGTTTTGTGAAGAGTCAATTAAACAAGGGAATAATGAGTTGTAGATATTTGAAAAGCTCTCAGTTTCATCCATCAGTGATCTGAATGAAGATATAATAGACATTATGGAAAATTCCATCTCTATCCCAGAATCATATGAGACAGACACCAGTAAATAACCCATGTGGGGGAAATATGTAAACTCTCTTCTGACAGAAATATATTCAATCAGGTTACACCTCACTAAAATGATGCATTAATTAGAAATGATTTCCAAGAAAAACTAGAACTTATGGAACAAGTCCCTCAAACTCTAAGACTAAGAATAGATATATTATGTGGTTTAACCCCACTGCCACATACACTAACAACAGCAAGAGTACAGCATCCAATATAGCTAATTTCCTGTCCCTGATAAGAAAACATTTCCCGGCCATCCATAATTACTATTAACTCTTTAATAAGAATAATGTTGGACAGAACTGCTTGGAAAGCATTGCATCCCAAATTTCCCATTACACACTAAAGTAATATAAATAGAAACAGAACAATCTAACTGCCAAAATTTTATATAACCACATCCAGCCCACTCATTGACAAATATCTTACAAAAGTGCTTGTGTACAAGACAAAATAACATCTACCAATGGCAATGAAAAGAACACATGTATAAGCAGACATACAAAGTACACTCGCTCCTTCAATTTCAAATATAAAATTATTGACACTTCATTCTCTCAGTACTTTTGGAAACTGAAGGATAATAGAATTGACAACATTCCTATTAGCTAGAATAATGTGGAAACTTCAAGTTCACATTTCAGTAGTTCTAAGAGATACAACTTCTGTCTGACCAAGAAAATCCTGGTGCAGTCCTCTTAGAGAAGTTAAACATCTGTGTGTAGGCATAAAAAAAAAAATGACCACCTAAAGAAATTCCAATCTCAGATTAGGTAATCAACACCGCCCATATGATTCTTTGATGCAGGTATCCTGAAATACAAGCAATAATTTTCTTCTGTAGACCACTACATTGTATTCTTGATCACAACAAACTCCGACACAGTAATGCCCTACCGCCCTTGGACAAGTGGCAGATGAATTGACCATTGCTACAGAGAATCATCCACTAGTAGTTTGCTTGATTTATATTACTGCACGATTCAAACCAGCACCCTAAACAAGATCACTGACCAAAGCTAACCAGTGAAATGCAAATAAACCCAGATTTTGTGAGCCTGAATCTCCTAACCAAGTTCATCCACTCATCTGGACACCTGATGGGTTGCACAAAGGAAAACTAAGTAGCAACATAATGAATCTTTAGCTGCAAAAGAAAATACATTCTCCACCACCACCATCATCATCATCATTATCACCATCATTCTTATCATTTAACATCTTCAATGTTGGCATGGTTTGGATGATTTGTCAGCACCTAACATGTTCGAGAACTTTGTCATGCTCTTACTTTGGTTTCTATGGCTGGATGCCCTTCCTAACACCTGCCATTTTAGAGATTGTACTGGGTGCTTTAACAATTGCTTTCTTTTAGTAAAATTTACCAACCACTCTCGGAGTGGTTGGCATTAGGAAGTGCATCCAGCCATAGAAACCGTGACAAATCAGACTGGAGTCTGGTGCAACCTTCCAGCTTGCCAGCCCTGGTCAGACTGTCCAACCCATACCAGCATGGACAACAGACATTAAATGATGATGATGGTCAACAAAGTTAATGTAATTTTATATTTCTCACAATTTCTATTTTGAATTTAAAAAAAAAATCCAGAAATTTATCTTTATTATTATAGTTCATGTTTTCAGAAATTTACATTATTCTGAAAGGCAAATAAAATTTGGACCAGAATATTTTCCTTTCATAATACATCATGTATATACTAGGTAGCTACTTCTATAAATTCTTTCTATATTTTAAGTTAATATTTCAAGTCGTTGGTAATTATATAAAAAATGGAAATAAGAAATTCCAAGTCTTTTATTAGAAAATGCATTTACATTTACAATAGTGATAGTAGTAGAGAAACATTCATTTTATAACTAACTGCATAATACCAATTGGAGTAGAACAGCTATTATAAATTGTATCATGTGATGCTTTCAATTCATAACATCCCACCTCCTCCACTTTACTTCATATTTTCCCCCATATCTTTTTTATAATAAATCTATTTTGAGATCTACTTTTAGAATTATTTTGCTTTCTCATGGGTGTTTTAGTCTTTCTTTTTAATGGCAAAACAAAATGGATTATTTTACTCCAGTACCAATGAATTGATCGAAGATGCCTTGAAGAGCTATAAATTTCAAAGATCCAAAGCACAAACAAATACAAACTGAATGAAAATGAACTTGTTCACTCATATATTGTGGTTGAACTATATGCGAAGAAAATGGGCAGTATTAAAAACATTGTGATTAGCTCCTCAGGCAAAGTACACATGTAGCTCATAAGATAAGGCCATAAATAATAGTGATGTTAAGGACAACACCCAGAACACTACAACCATCACTACAAACGTCACTTCCTCTTCTTCAAGCAACCACAACTAAGATGCATTTTACTCTGCCATGCCAGGAATCTCTGTCATGCATTAGCCTTAATAGGTTCTAAGTTTCATGTTGTGTATCTCTACCAATAACATCAATGTAACTGAGTGGTTTTTGTCCTCTATTAAGGTGCAAATGTTTCCAAAATACAACCTCTGATAAGGCATGGTGTTCAGCACAATAACAGTGGCCAGCAAAGCCTACCCTTTGTTGAGTAACAATAGTCATGGGTGGAATGTATCCATAAATCTCCTGTTTAGTCTTGTGCTCACATCATGAGTCTTTGTGAGAAGTCTAGTATACATTACAAAGTGATCTTGAAACTGTAGATTTCATCTCTACAGAGAAGAATACTTTCTATACTTAGCCCCAGTAGCAGGCCAACCTTGCTGACTTAGAAATACTTTACTTGATTCTATCTTTACTACAACAAATGGCAATAACAGAAGTGAAAATAAAGATATCAGCTGGGAGAAAATAAAGAATCGATGTTACCAAACAGAGAAACAATTCTGTTATCAATAATGAAACCAACATCAGAGACAAAACACACACAAGAATTAACTAGATGAAAGGAAATCATTTAAGAAAAAAAATCAGTAAGATGAACTGGTCCAAGATTTTCTGACTGCAAGACAATGACATGAAACTGAAACAGATTATGCCAATGACAAAAGCTCTATGAATTAATTATGTCCAGTTTTCATAAACACATTAAACCTAGATAGTAATATTCTTATGAGATGAAGAACAAAGTTCTCATATGAATTAAGCCTTAAGTAATTATATTTTGGTTGAAATACCCTGTTTTTGTTTCAATTGATTTTGAAAATAAAGAATTTAGTCAAATAATTTTGTCATTATTTATCATTAATATCATTTGTCATTAATATGAAATTTCAATATAAGGTTTTAATGAAATTTTGATGTAACGTTTTAATTTAGATTACTTTAAAAGAGGAAGTCTGTATCATAGAACTAGGGGTGAACTCAGACAAGTTGATATCAAAAGGGTCAAAACACTGACAATGGACAAAACACTGACAATGAAAGGGACACTCATAGAAATTGAAAATAAAGATAAACACTTTTATAACTCTAGAGAAAAGTAAAGAAAACCCAGAAGACCTAAAAAATCAACTCAAAAGAGTTTTTTAAATTTCAAAATAAACTGCTTCATTGCATTACTCAACAGAACTTTCATTTGAAGGAAATAGCTCATTTGAAACAGAGCCTCAAAACATAATTGAATCCCTAACTGAAAAAAACCCAGTAGTATTTTCACTATTCTGCTAGTAGTTAAACTTGCCACAGGTGAAATAAACTTGAACTCAACAATAGGCCTTGATGGTTTTAACAGAATTCTAAAATGTTAAAAAGGCTCTAGTCAAAACTCATCAGATACTTTTCTAAGATGTTTTTAAAAGAGTAAATTCTTAAAAGAACTAAAAAAGGCTCATGTCTTATCTAAAAGAGATGAACAAATTCTAAAAATATAGTGAGTCATCAGAAATAAACTTGTCATAGTCTTAAAGGAAAAAATATGTTGCTAAATGATATTGAGTTTGGTTTATAGTTCAGGTGGAAGTTGATGCAACATTTTGAGTAGATGTTAAATTAACTGACTAAGCAGTCAAATACAAAAGCTATATACTTTATGAAGAGTTTCAAAAAAAGTTTAGTTATGTGATAAGCCACAGATACACAATCTCAAAATAGTGGAACAATAAGAAATTCAGAAACTGTATTGAGATAATGAGGCTGTTTGCAACTTCCAACCATTCATATGTGAATGTGGTATGTCTAGAACTTGTGAAAGTCTTAAAAACAGAAGGAGTTGTTGTAAGCTATGCAATTGAATTCAAGTTGGAAAAGTAAGAGACAGATTGGATTATGACTTTTTAAAGGACAGAGGTCAAGCAGCTGCAGTCAATGGTACTCTTTCAAAACAGACAACACTTTTAAAGGAAACTGCCTTGGGGATATCATTGTTTGTAACAGAGCTTTTAGACAGAACTTCAATTATTAGAACAATCGCTCTTGCTAACTACAGAAATGGCACCAAATATCAGAGGTGATCATAGTTCGGATAATACTAAAAACATAGGATGTATTCAATAAACATGAATGCTGATGAAACTGAAATGCAATATGTTGAAAGGTTTCAGGCATTTTGATATTAAGCCTCTAAAACATTACAACCTAAATATATAGGATCAAGGAAAGATTGCAGTCCTTGAGACAGAATCTGTATGAAAAGAAAGAAGTGTATTGAACATCATTACATTGTTTTATGTGTGTAATATTACAATATCAACAACATGTAGGCAATAAGCAAGATGGATTTTAAGAACATTGAGAACAGTAGAATAAGAAATCATGTTGGTTATATTGAAGACACCTGTTTTCCATTGTCAATTTTACTGCTTCCAGCTATGGTCCTTTCATAGTGCCAACTTCATTATTGAACTAGAACCAGTCAATTACTGAAGATTGCTTTTACACAATAATTGCACTGCCGAGAGCAATTCAAAGATTTAAATCTCTATTCCTTTGATGGAAGTAAAGAAAGATATACAGAAATTCACATAAGAGAAGCAATAAACTTTGGTTTCAGAAGCTGTAAAACTGTTGAACAAGTGCCACAGCATAGTGTCAAAAATTCCACAATAGTCTGAGGTTCAAATAATAGCAGTTATTTGAAGTGTTCCTGTAAATATGTCAGGGATTTGTATGGACTATGTGCCAAAACATTTAAACATCACAGACTTTCTACTATGCATGATCCTAGATGAATTTAGGAATTTTGTAGGAGGATATGCCAATGAGGGCAACAACTTTAGAGTCACTAATTCATCAATTTTCAACAGAGCAAAAGCCGCAATATAATAGCTGGTGGAGAGCTGGCAGAAATGTTAGCACCCCAGGTGAAATGCTTAGCGGTATTTCGTCCATCTTTACATTCTGAGTTCAAATTCCACTGAGGTTGACTTTGCCTTTCATCCTTTTGGGGTCGATAAATTAAGTACCAGTTGTGTACTGGAGTCAATCTACTTGACTGAGCCTCTCCCAAAAAAATTTGGGCCTTATACCTAGAGAAGAAAAGAAAATTATAGCTGGTTGTCCCCCTCAGTATTTCCACAACTCACTGTTAGAATGTGTGTGTGTGTGTGTAGCATACTAAACACATAGTGTGTTTATACTAAACACATAGTGTGTTTAGTAAACACATATAATGTGTTTAGTATGCAACCCAACCTTGGGTAAACCTACACCATGTGAGTGAAATTAGGTACATAGATGGAAACTGTAGAGAAGCTTGTTCAGTAGAGTGAACCTATAAATCCAAAAGGTACAGTCTAGTGACAGATTACGCAGCACTTATTCTTCTTGAGAATGATGTTAAAGGGACACAAGTCTGTGGAATATTCAGCCAATTACACACTAATTCAGGAACAGGTTATCCATTTAGTTAAACAAGTGAATCCTCATCATTGAATAATGGAGATATACATGTGTGTGTGTGTATGTGTGTGTGTGTGTAACACAATCAGTGAAAGTTAGTAGTGTTCTTGTACCAGTAAAAGTTATACAATGAAGTCAATGAGTGTGGATAACTTTGTATACCCATGGCTTACAAACTAATTGAAACTCATCTCTCTTGTCCTCTCCTCTATCTCTTTCTGTGAGTGTATGTGCATGTGTGTATGTATATGTATGCAATCTTTCAGGATGATAATGCACCAATTCACACAGCTACAGTTGTTACTGAATGGCACAAGGAACATTCTAGTGAAGTTAAGCATCTTATCTGGCCACCACAGTCCCCAGATCTCAATATTATTGAACATTTATGGTGCATTTTAGAAAAACAAGTAAGGAATCAATATCCTCCACCATCATCACTACAAGAACTGGAGACTGTTTTAGCTGAAGAATGGACAAAAGTTTCTTTGGAAAAAATTCAAACTTTGTACAAGTCCATACCTAGTAGGATTCAAGCTGTAATTACTGCCAAAGGTGGTCCTACTCCATATTAAAATAATTTTGTTTGAAATTTTAAGGTGTTTCCATTAGTATGTCCAAGCCCTGTATATATATATGTGTGTGTGTGTGTGTGTGTGTGTGTGTGTGTAAGAAGTGCGTATAATTATGAGTAAATCACAATTATAACGGAGAGGGTTGCAAAATTCCTTACATGTCTAGAAATAGCAGTCAAAACCGCTATGAAGTCACTATGACCACTCATATTTTATCTCTTCGCAATAAAGCTGTCGGCGGGCGACATAACATGAAATTCAAAACTTATATAAAACGTTTAATCTCTTTTGCAATTTCGAAATTAGGAACCAAAACTGTTCCACTCTTCTCTTCAGAACATTCCTGTAGATACAATTTAACACAAAAAAAACCTTGGGGCACACCTGTGTCCCGACCGGCAAGAATAATGTGTCAACCTCTATCTATACATTGAAATTCTGTATTCCAACGTCATGCACAGAGTCTATAAGAAAACAACCATCACATCGAGCCACAACGATACACCGGATAGAGGTTCAGATATTATTTTTGCTGCGAGGGACACATGTAAGCCCCAAGGCTTTTTTGGTGGGAGGGTGTTAATTTGTATCTACAGGAATGTTCTTCTGAAGATAAGAATGGGACAGTTTTGGTTTCTAACTTCGAAATTGCAATAGAAATTAAACCTTTTATTTAAGTTTTGAATTTTGTCATGTCGCCCACCGACGGCTTTATTGTGAAGAGATAAAATATGCGTGGTTATTGTGAGTTTATAGCGGTTTTGACTGCTATTTCTGGACATGTAAGGGTTTTTGCAACCCCTTCCGTTATAATTGTGATTTATTCATAATTGTACCCACTTATGAATTTTTTTGATTACATATTTGGCCATTGATATATCAATATATATAATACAGAAGATGTCTGTCTGTGTAACTGGATGCATTTCTACATTTTACAACCGATTTTCACCAAATTTCATACATAGGTTTCTTATTTCTTTATTGCCCACAAGGGGCTAAACATAGAGGGGACAAACAAAGACAGACAAAGAGATTAAGTCGATTACATCGACAAGAAAGGATGAATCGTTCTTAACGATTCTGCCACCTTGACATCCTCAAGGTGTCCAGATACTTTGGACACAAGAATTCCTCGATTAAATTGAAACCAGTACTTAAGTGGAATCTTTTTAGATCTCTATTCAGTCACCCATAAAATAAAAGGCAAAGTCGATTACGTCGGAATTCGAACTTAGAATGTAAAAAACGTGATTAAATACAGGATGGAATATTTCTTACCCTTTTCTACTCAATGGTACCACTCATCGTACGTTTGGAAACAACCATAAGATCTAATGCATGAACAGATTCACGCATTTAGAGGATGAGTTTTGTTGGTTAAATTTAGTACTTGAGTGGTACTTATTTACCGGTCCAGGAACGGTGAAATGCAACGGTGGTTTCGTTAGGTTTTGAGCTCAGAAAGTAAAAGGCGAGTGCAAATACATGTTATTTTTCCCGACATTCTAGCGTTTCTCCTTGTTCACCGCTTTTAAATTTCTTACATTGAAAGAAGCCCACTAATTATGAGGAAAGTTTCGTCGATTAAAATGACTCCAATATTCCACTCCTGAAAGATAAAATGTAAAATGAATCTCTGCAAGTTTATAACACAGACTGCTAAATAAAGTGACAGTTTACCGCAAGATATTTAGTCCAGTACGCTACCAAATTCTACCGTTCACGATCCATTTAATATATGTCAAAATGGCAATAATTATGATGACTTCTTTATTTTGCTATAAGCGGGACAAATGGGTGAAAGGATGTATAAGGTCAAGTTTCAAAATTTATCGGGATTGACACAAAACCGACTCTGAAAAACTTAAACGCCAAAGTAGAAATAGGAAATGAATGGGATGTTAGTGAAGGGATGAGAGAGAAACCGTTGTTTTCGATTCGTCATGTGTTTACTGTTCAAAGATTTTACTGAACATGATCATTAAATAAGAACCGACAATGTAACGAAAGTTCTTTTCACGTAGTGGCTTGGTTAAACAAGTTTTGTTATCACCTGGTTCTGTAATTATATGAGAATGAAGGAGAGATTTAGAATGAGAGGGAGAGAATATGAATGAAGAAATGCGAGTAGACTATGAGCTGGTTTTTGTCTCCTGCCTGTCACTGTATTGTTCTCAGAATGCTAGCTTTCTGTAAGCTTCATAACAAATCTGATTAGACAGATTTGTGATGACGTCATCACTCACAAGTTTAGCAATTGTTTCCATTGAATATCTTTATCAAATCTAAGTATAGACCTGTTACATATCTATTTGTATAAAGCTGCTTTATATCTATTTGAACAATAGGTTATTGTACAATAATAATATCTGTTATTTGTCACTGATAAACACAATTCAACAATAGTTTACTGATGACATTAATCTATCAAAATTCGAATATCTGCTCGATTCACATAGGAACTTCCAACTATAAAGATCTATTAGCATCGGCCAGCATCATTCTGAAATTGAGACTATGGAGGCCTAGAAATTTTGAAGCAGATTTTAGGCATCTTATATAATTCCAAATAAGCTGAAAGAATTT
>JAOPJW010005814.1:5450656-5461057 GCA_027122535.1 Octopus maya
TGTAAACAACAAGGGTGAATACATTATTGATTAATTAGTTGTTATTTTTTATTAAACCTTTTAAAAAATTTAAATTTGAAAAGACCGGCAGGAACTTAGTTGCCAACCCAATATATACATATATATGCATGCTCATTTCCCATCATCCATGAAAAGCATGTCTACGGGAAAATATTACCTTGCTTGGAAACAGGTGAGAGTTGGTGACAGGAAGGGCATCTCCCTAAGCAAATTCCATCTGACCCATGCAAGCATGGAAAAGTGAGGCTTATATGGTGATGATTGAAGTGAGTGTGATGAATGTGTGTGAAATCTTATATTACTTATAATCCCAAAGGGTGTACTTAGTTATAGATGCTAGTGTAGCCTAACATTTAATACTTAAAAGGAAAAAAAAACAAGAAAGATTAACATAAATCCATAACTGAGGCTATCATTTCAATTGAAAGATTAATCTGAAATGTTTTAAAATCATCCTCTGAGTTAATAAATAACTCAAGCCTAATATCATCTTGCAATTGGCACTCACTATAAAGATCTCATTCAAGGTTACTCTAAAGACCTCTTACAAGGTTATTGATTTACTGAATCTGACAGAAGAGAGAAAAAAAACATGAAAATAGTCCGATTTAATAACTAATCAAGACAGTTTTACTTTTAATTGCAAACCAAATACTAAATAGGACTAATCTTGATGCACACCATCTACCATTTAGTTATGCAATTGGAATAAGTATTTTACACAATATTAATCAAAAAAATTAAAGCAAGCAAAGATTTCTCTACATTCACAATCAGTATTTATTCAAATGCATTTTGTATAATTATTAACCCTTTAACATTCAGATGTTTTTGTCAAATGTGATGCTTATTTATTCACATCGTTTTGAATTAATCACACATCTAGCTTCAAGATTTCAATGGTGTTTGTATATTTTTGGAATGACATTGAAGGGTAGGTGTGAGAGGTTGGATCTGGTCAGTTTTAATACAAAAACAAGTAGAATATTTGGGACAGATATAGCTGGACTAAATCCAAAAGGTTTAATTAAACCAGCAATATCTTAGCAATACTGTATTGTTGCATGTCAATATATTGCATTTTATTTCCTCTCCAATAAACTTACTTTTTATTTAATGTACATCCTAAAATAACTCCCTATAAAAAAAATATTCAGAGTGATGGTTTGGAGGAAATTAGTTTAGTAATACATTCATCATCATTTTGATGTTCAATTTTTCTATGCTTTCAGAGCTTAAAGTTTATCAACTGTAATTTTCTATTGTTAAATGCTCCTCTTGTCACCAACCCTCACTTATTTCCAAGTAAGGTAATATTTCCCAGTGGCCATGCATGTTTATGCAGAATATTGAAAAAGAATAACACTACTTGTATGAGTGACATAGCTATCATTGATGTCAAGATAAGGACACACACACACACAACAAGCTTTGTTCACTTTCTGTCTTCCAAATCCACTCACAAGGATTTGATTGGCCCAGAGCCATACAAGACCTGTTTAAGGTGCCACACAGTAGGACAGAACCTGAAAACTATGTGGTTGAGAAACAAACTTCTTAAACAGACAACCATTCCTGCACCTAAAAAACCTGAATGTTCTAGTCAGTAGTTTCCAAAATACCAAAGGAACATTCAGCCTAAAACAACAGTACCCAATTTTGTTCCATTATTTAATATGTGGAAAAAGACTACAACAACAGTATACAAAACAATGGATGTTAAACTGATAATTTACCAATATTCCCACTTCTCTGAATATCAATAGCAATTACTTAAGTATTTTGTAATCATGCATGTTTATGTTTTACAATTACCCTTAAATCTGCTGTAATCAATTTTCTTAATCTCAAAACTGTAAATGAGATAAGATATAATCAAGCTATCTAATGAGATGGGTCAATCAAATTTGCATATAATTTCTCATCGCAAAAGGAAAGTGTCCATTAAAAGACTAACAGATTTTATTCTTGTACAAAGAAGTACTGTAATTAAGTTCTTGAAGAAGCATGCTATTTGATGATCATGGGCAACCATTTACGATGTATGTGTGTTTATCAAATTATATATATCAAAACAGCAAGGATAAGACAGACATTGGATTCAAAGGGATGGACAATAGAATCTCATTTTAAAAGATACTCTGCCAAGAATGTTTCACTCAAAAATACAATCTCATGAATAGAATAATTTAAACAATATTCATTAAAAAGCAAGAACCGAGTTCCTTAGGGTATTGAGCTGTAATAAGAAAATTTAAAATAGGAAAGATGCAAACATTACAGTTAACACCTAAATGATAATTATTGGTTACACTTGACAAATTTCTGAGACTATCTATTGCAGAAACTGAGAAATTCCATGAGAAACATTAAACCTCTGCAATACATATATAAGCAGTACTGTATAAATAGAAATAATGCTATATGCTTAGCAGTTCCAACCCTCCAAAACATTATGGATATAAGCCAACAATGAGACACCATGCAATTATTCAACATGGTAGAAACAGCAGCTAAATTTGCCTCAGACCATACTATTTTAAAAGATTAAAAAAAAAATGGATATTATAGTTCTAGGCAACCCTAAAGAGACAGGATAGTCACAACTGGAACACCTCCGATTATAACTCTGCTTGATCAGTGTTGACCTGTAAGTAAACATCTTTTACAATTCAATTTTAAACAAGATAAAAGAAAAGGGGCATTTTAGATCACTAATATAATTGTATTCCAGAGGGTAGCATAAATAAAAATCTTTTATAAGTTTTTTTTAAATTCTGCTCTGTTGCATCTAATAGAATCAGCCATTATACTTCTAGAAATTAAAATACTTCCCAAAAAGACAAAATACAGATAAAAATATAAGTTATTTGGAGAAAGCAAAATTGCATACTAAACATAACCATAATAGAGTACTTAATATGAACAGAAATCAAAATTAATCATCATTGAGGAAATAGTTATCATGATAAAGAGAGAAAATTCATCAAATGGAAAACAGTAATGCAACCTGAATATCTCAAAACTAGTATTCTGAACAGGGAAATGATAACCAAAGCATACACAAGAGTTAATATTCACTGGTGTTCTTGTTGAGACCATAGCTCTAACTCATGTGCTGAAAGGAAGGCAATTACAAACCCTTAAAAAGAGCCAAGTAGCTTTGTTGAAAGTGAGGCCAAGACTAGAAATTTAATACTGCTGAAACAATGTAACCAATGAGTACACAAGATGTAGAGTGGTATTCCTGGCAAGCTGACAGCACTCTTCAAATGTAAGATCAGCTCTGCAAGCTGGATTACACATGCTAAAGGCATGGAGTTACAAGAAGTAATAAATAAATTCTTTTACCAGAGGGACATAATTAGTGTAGAACTATATAGAGTTGAATATTCTTAATGACAAAATCTGGAAGAAATTAATATTTACACTACATACTACATCTAGTAGCTACACACACGTGTAATTACTTGACCTGCTACATATAACAACCAAATCTCCCTCAAATCACACCCCAACACCTTAAAAAAAAATGCATCAGATAATGCTGTTCAACACATCCACCTACACCCCACAAAAATCAGATGGCCACAGCTGGAAAGTCTTTGATCTTAGCTTAGCTCATTTAGGATTGACCTATGGCTAAAGAACATTTGAAGAAAAAAGATCAAAAGATAAAACTGACACCCATACTACACTGAGTCAAACCGTATAGCAAAATGGCAACTCAACAGAGTAATATCAATCAATACTTAGAAAAAAAGAAAAAAGGTGTGAGTAGAGACAAAACATAATGAAATTCAAGTCTATTGCAAATGAAGACACTGGAATCAATGAATTTAGTACTTAACAGAAGACTTAGTACAATCAAAGAGAAAAGTTAAAAGTGATCACATGCAAATAGCCTATAATCAAGTAATAAAGATGGTTTCATGAAGGACAAGGACCAATGGTGGAAGATCTAACTGTAGACAGAAAACTTGTCTACTGCAGATGTTTTTCATTGAAATGCTGAAGCTCCTAAAAGATATAGCTTTTACTTTAAATAAGTAATTTCTTCAGGTCTTTATAAACAAAACTGAATGAAAAATTCAGAGACCATTTTTCAGAACAATACCAGAAATGAGAAATTAATAAATTGTGTAACCAAAAACATTTTCATGCTTTTATTTATTCGAGATACCAAATTTTTTTAAGGTTATTTCCTTGCATACAGAAAATGTATTACCTTCACTGAAAGAGCTGACCAACTTGGCCTTTGTAACTGGCATTTCAGTATGGTTTTTAAATATTCTTATATCATTTATTTCAATCAATATCAAAAACATTAATAAATATATCAACTTCTTCAAAAAAAATTGAAACAACTTGATAACATCTAATTTGAAATTCATATAATACAAGTGGAAGTGGTATTTTCTTTTTTACTTCAAAAAAAAATTTTTTTCTTTATTTTATTTTAACCAATGTCAATTCTTATGCCAAGCTAATGCTACTGCCACTTAGACCCTAAATTTGAGATTTAGAAATTAGTTTCTCAAAATATATATGTATATATTCTCATTTGATGAATCCCATCTCAATAGCAATTATCTAAAAATGTTAAAAATAAAGGTTTTACATATTTACTTCATTATCTTCTATTTTTCATAGTTTTTTTTTTTAAATATCAGTTCATGAAGGATGTCAATATGTTTTATAATAGGACATTATTTGATTTTAATCTATGACAATTCAAGAAAATCATGGATTGTAGTGTTTTTCTTTTTTATAAGATTCATATAACCAGTGACTGTTTTTAAGTCAAATTGATTTATTGGAAAAGATGCTGTAATTCAGATTTGTCCTTAAAATGTATAGCTTAAAACAATTCCAGTTAGACGAGAGCAAGTACTGACTGACATCATTAAACAAGTTAATTTTATTCATGTGAAATACTTAACTTGAACACAAATAACATTGACCTATTATTTCAAATTTCTGATGCATAGCAAATTGATACTGCCAGTCTATCTTCAAGCATGTGTATATATGTGTATAACCATTGTTCTTTTAGTGGTTTCAATTATTTCACAGCAACAATATATAGGTAACTCCCTCAATACTTATGTCAGTTAATTCTTTTATCAGCCGCAAAAGATGAAATGCGAAGCCAACCAGGTGTGAATAGATGTAACTGGGATATAATCCAATACTAAGAGTTATTTTTATTCAACACACCAATTCTTCTTCCATCCCTACCAATATACATCAGACCAACTTCTATTATTTTCATCAACTAAATTTCACTCCCAAGGCTATTAGAAGAAACTTGCATGAGGTGTTTTACAGTATGATCAAATTAGCTACTACAATATTTCAAATTTAAACTTTTTAACATATGTGTGTATATGCATTTTTTAATAAAGAAAACTATTCTAGAAAAAGTAAAGAAATTTAATCAAAACATTGATTTTCACACTTTAGCCCAAATCCTGAAACTTAGTTACAGAGTCTTTGTAAGCTACTCACTAGCCCAAGTGAGATGCATTTCACAACAATACCAAGAATCTGTCCTCCATTTGCTTTGTAGGTCCTCAACTTTATATGTGTCTGAATATAGCTGAATGGTCTTCATCCTTTATCAAGATATGGAAATTTCCAAAATATAACATTTGATATGACCAGGTAATCAGATTAATAGCAGTTCTCAGCAAAACCAGCCTTGTGTTGAACAACAACAGTAGAGATTGGAATATATCCATAAATCTCCTCTTTGATTTGTGGTCACACTATGAGATGCCTGAGCCCTCATGAAAAACCTGATGTTAGTACCATATCATGGTAATCTTGAAGAGAAGAATGTTCTCTACACATCCAAAAGGCTAGCCTTGTTGACACTGAAATACTCAATTGACAGGTTTTGAAGCTCGTCTAATACTCTCCAGGTTTTATTCTGAACTGCCCATAAGAAGTTTAACAGGAATTCTAAGCAGAAGATGAATTTGCATTAAGAAGAGGGTGATAAACATGAACACTTACCCACAATTAAAAGAAAACAAAACAAAACAAGCAGGTATGCTTATAATTTCTACTAAGTACTAAGATCATTCAAGAATGCAAAAGATACGTAGAAAAGTCAACAGAAAAAATAAAGTACGCCTGAAAATGCTAACATAAAAAATGAGAACTTCAGGATCAAATCATTAATGTTTTTGCAATGAATGGATTAGATTTAAGCTTACTAATATGGCACAATACCAGACCATACAAGACATAAGTCACTTGGTATCATAACACAACTGATAGCTTCCTAGGTGCACTGCTACTTCTAATTCATTTCTACTTCATTATAATACTAGTTTCAATTTTATTGAATTAACATAGCCAACTCCTTATTAGCAACAACTGCAGCTTGTTATATTATGCATACACCAACTAAATGGTAAACATCATTAAAAAGATTTACAACCATGAACAACAAACGTAACTGCTTAAATAGTTTGCTGCTGTAAACAAGACTTCTTCTGTATAAGGAATGTGCCACTACTACGACATCTTTTGAACTAATGCGATAGAAGCAAAAGTTTGTAGTTTATAGAAGACAGCAAAAAAAAAAAATCTTATTTCAAATGTTCTCTCATATAGAAAATCACAAAAAAAAAAATCTGATTAAATAAAATACTCCTCAAGTAAAAATTGTGCTTATCTTTATTTACTGAAAGTCACCTAACTGGAGTCAAAGCAATGATAATACTGTTTTGCAATTTTTTTGATCCATTAGAAATGAATAAGTTTTCAATTAGTTACATTCTCAGTTTTTATTTATTTAGGCACGATTTTTTTTTTTATTGCTTCCTATATGCAATTAGTAAAGGTGACTATGATGATAAAGATTGATCACTCTTAAATTGATGGTTACTACCTACAATGTCTACTATTCAGTAATTACTGAAGCTTCCCAGTTGATTCTTCCACAACAGCTGGGTGATCCTAGGTTTAATTATTCTCATCACCAGCAGAAATTTTGAAGCTTACACAGAGACAGTGGTTAAAAGGCTTCTCTTTACACTGGAAACACAAAGATTTAAAAACTTTAATTTTGAACTTAATTAGCATGAAGAAAAAGTTAACTTTCAGATTTACGTTATTCAAGTAATTTTTTTCCAAAACAAAATATACAGCAAACAAATTAGGAAAAAATCTTTAACAAAAAAGGTAAAAGTAGAATGAAGCTGTAGAAGTAATGTCATCTTGTTAATAGAATGCTTAGTCACGTATTTATTTTCAAGTGGTGTCATATAACTGAGACTTGTATAATGAATGAAAATGTTTATCACTATAGCAATCACACTCCACTAATTTCCTTTGTAATGAATCCCAAAACAGCACTTTTTTTTCTTATGAACAATAATTAGTTTGTTTTATAGAATTACACATCTTTGTGCAGAAAACTGTTATAGTTCTACTGGTCAGTTTATGATCAGTGAAACTATAGCATCTACAGAAATCTAAATATAAACCATTGCTTTTGTTTCGTTTTTTTTTATCTTCTACAAGTATGCTATTCAACTCCATTTTGTCAACATAAAAAGCTATTATGTGCTTGAAACATTTTACTTAAATTTTTTTTTATTTAAAGTCAATATTTAGTCATTAAATTCGAGGGGAAAATGCTTCCAAACTCTAATTCTTTTTTTCTTATTTGCAAGAGAAAATATTGGTACTTATAATTATTATTTGTTGACAAGTAAAAATTTCAATATGATTTTCCAATGGTACAATGGCATTTTAGGCCAAGCCAATCAATCTAAGGAAAAATCGGTGTTCCTATATACAAAATTGTCATATAAGACCATGTATCCATGCACACAAGAGCAAAATAAAGCATGGATAAATCTACTTCACATGTCAAAAATAAGATCTCTAACTTTGATCAACTCATTTTAAATTACAAGTAGACATTTTTTTAAAATGCTAAACTCAATTTGTCATGGTTTCTATAAGCAAGAGATTATGTATTTTGCTTATTAAAATGATTTACAAATGAAGGTCTTGCTTAGCACAAATCATATCTGACAAAGTTGTTACAATAATTTATCAAACAAAGAGGACAGCTTGATTCCAATAAACAAATCTAGCTCATCCCTATGAGTGATTGTTGGGTTTCACTATCACAGAAAATCTATCCAGATGAAAGCATAGCTGCATCAGAAAGACTAGATCTTCTCTTCAAACCAAAAAGATATATCAGTAGCACTCAATAATTGATAGTCTACAAAGGTCAGATAAGGCCCACAATGAAGGACTGCTCTCACATCTAAGATAGTGTTGGTGTTGTACATACAGACATCTTAGACAACATCCAGAAAAGAGTCATCCAACTGATACTGATAGGTGTAAAGCCTGATATTCTCCAGCCTCTGGTCCACAAGTGTGTTGTTTCCTCTCTGTCTTTCATTCTACCACAATGAGCTCTGCTCCTTGGAGGAGATTGGATTCATGCCACCACCACTCAGGCACTCCTGTCCCACTTGTGTCTACTCTTTTGATCATTCTTGTATCCAATTTCCTGGTTATACGCTAATCACCATGCTCCATCCTTCCCTCTAGGAGTACCAGCCTTCTGGAATTACCTTCCTCCTCACGCTGACTTTCAAAAGTTCAAAAGGAATATTAATGGCATCAATCTCACTGGTCTAGGAGAGCATACAAAAACCAACGAAACTAACCTTTCCTCCAGAGCCAGCAAGGAAAAAGATACCATAGAAAAACAAAATGGAATAGACAGGACTAGAGAAGATACATTGGGACAGAAAGTCGCTAAAGGTCACAGTAAGTGTGACAAAGAATTTTGACAACGAAAAAAAAAAATAATAAAGCTAAAGTGAAGGTCAAATAGTGCAGGTGCTTAATCAGCAAAAGATGACCATCCCCAAATATAACAATAACATAAATAAACATTTCAATAAACTAGCATTCATTCTCAGGAAAGGAGAAATGCTAAATATTACTGAAGTAAGATTATGCCAAACAAGTGACATACATATAATTCTCCAATTTAACAGACCCTTCCTAGTTCATAACCTACCTTGCCCTATTAAAACCCAAGCATTCCTCACTCTAATGTGTAATGAATGATATGTACCTTAACATAAAGAGGAACCTATTTGTTATGGGAATGCAGAACAGGTAAACTAGAGCAGATGAATAACATTGTCAAGAAATATAATACACCTGTAGTAATTTTTCAACTTCTAACTCAACCAGACAGTAGTGAGTGATGTACTTTAATCTCACACTTTATATGAATTTAATAGAAATTAGGATAAGTTCACTTTGTTTCATATGAGTTGACATAAGATTAATTTTTTTTTTTTTTTTTTACAAAGCTTCAATTATTTTAAAAATCTCATTTTTCTGGATTGTTCCACTATGACTAACAAAATTCTACAGTTACTAATTAAAGTAGAAAACCTTTTATGATCAATTAGACATTGTATTACAGGTAAAATTAATTAATTGCTAAAGGCAAAATTTTTTGAGTTAAAAATCCATTTATTGATCTACTAAACTATAGAGAGTATAATGACAAAAGTGAACGTTGTAACAAATTTTGAAGTGATGGAAAGGAATAAAGCCAATAAGAAGTCTCAATGTGGTTGCTCAACCAGCTAGACATAAAATTTTCTTCATAACAAACCCCTACAATCTCAAAAAAAGGAAGGTGAAATACATAGACACAGGCATGGCTGTGTGGTAAGAAGCTTGCTTCCCAACCACATGGTTCCAGGTTCAGTCCGACAGCGTGGCACCTTGAGCAAGTGTCTTCTACTATAGCCTCAGACCAACCAAAGCCTTGTGAGTGAATTTGGTAAACGGAAACTGAAAGAAGCTCATCGTATATAATATGTTTGTGTTTGTCCCCCCCACCATTGCTTCACAACCGATGGGTGCTTACAACCCCATAACTTAGTGGCTTGGCGAAAGAGATTGACAGAATATGTACTATGCTTACAAAGAATAAGTCTTGAGGTCAATTCATTTGACTAAAGGCAGTGCTGCAGCAGGGTTGCAGTCAACTGACTGAAACCAGTAAAAGAATCCTAGAATCAGTGCCTGGAAAAATAAAAACAGGCACAAGCATGACTATGATTAAGCTTACTTCTAAACCACATTCAGTCCCACCATGTGCAAGTGTCTTCTACAGCAGTGGTTCCCAAAGTGTGCAGTAGTGCTTCTTTGGGGGTGGTGGAAAGATCTAGGAGGTGGGGCGCTGAAGTGGGATGATAATGAGGTGATAGATGTAGAAATAAAAATTTATAGGTTAGTTAGGTTTAAATTTTATTTGTGAAATACAGTCGTTTTTAATTTTCTGTAGAAAGTAATCTTTATTTTTGG
>JAOPJW010005814.1:5638087-5650277 GCA_027122535.1 Octopus maya
AGATCTAGAGAGTTGAAAAAAATCTTAATGGAGACATCATGAGAAATAGTCTACAATAATGGTTTTACAATATCCCTTTAAATTTTCATATTAGAATTCATTATTTCTTAAATCCAGGAAACTATCATTCATCTACATTGCAAGTCATTATAAGCAAATTCACCTTTTCCATACTACAACAAGCAATATAGTAGAACCTGGGTTTACAAATTTCATCATTCCTGAAGACTGCTCATCACCTGAAATGTTTGTAAACCAGAACTATTTTTCTCATAGGAAATTCAAGAGAAAGCATGGCAAATTTAAGTAGGAATTGCATTGAGTGAAAGCTAAACAGCAACTAATGCTCTCCAGGTGATAATTCCAGCTTGTCGCCAACCATTGTTGCCAGCTTGCATGTTCATTACCTGAGACACCACTTGTTCAAAAAATTGCACACTAACAGATTTGTTCATGATGAGAGATGTTCATAAACCAAGATTCCATTGTACTGGTAAACAAAAACTTGTCTTTTCAGTCTGTCTAAATTTACATTTTCAGATACTGAATGAAAGTCAGCTTTTATGTGCACTTCTTTCAAACATATCAGTTGTATGCTAATGAGTCAGCTGTCAAGTTCTTGCCATGTTCTCAATGGCTATGCTCATACTTGATAATATCAATGCTATAAATTTGCTACAGAGAAGATTGCTTTCCAACCATATATTTTCAGGTTCAGTCCCAATGTGTGGTACCTTGAGCAAGTGTTGTCTGCTATAACCAACAAAAGGCTAACTAAACATCTTGCTCATGCAATGCATTTTGGTATATTCCTTATGGTTGGCTGCCTTTCCTAACACCAAACACTTTACAGAGTGTAGTAGGTACCTGTTACCAAGCCACTAGCATTAGGAGGATTGACCCTTGTGAGAAGGACTAAAAGGATTCCCTACTCTATCAGTTTTTATTTGGAGTTACTGCCCTTCAAGATAAACTGTGATGCAGCTTATGGAGTCCACATCTCACCCATATTTGCATAAGAACACACATCACATCACATCCCATGAACTGTAATCTCTCACATGACCATGGACACATTTATCACTTAATTTCTAACATAGAAGATATATATGTATATGCAGACACACATACACACACATATGCAATTATTACTACATTGTTGCCATATTCTGCAATAAACATAGAAAATTCAAAACTGATTAATCAGAGAATAACATTTCCAGACAGTCAGAGAGAGCATGCTGAATCTGTAACATTCTATTCTTTGTTGTATGTTGATCATTTACAGAGAGGTACATCACTGAGGCATTTGTGAACTCTCCAACAGTTATTTCCTTGTAATTTATGTTGACATGCACATTCCCTAAAAGAGACTTCATTTTACCTGTCTACTTTTTCATGAAGCACAAAATTGGTTTGATCAGGTGTGCACCTAATGACAATCAGATATCAAATTGATTGAATGTAGCATATATGCAAATACGAAAATAAACTGTTTCAACTTTAAAGATGAAGCTAATCATCGGAAAAATTATAATCTCAACATCAACAACTAATTTGAGACATTTAAACATTTAATGAATTTGAGAATATTAAAAAATAAAAATTTGAAAAAAAAAAAAAACAATTAAAAAACATAGAACTACCTTATCAAGTTCTTCAAGAATTTCAACAGTTGTCTTCTGTTTCTGCAAGAAAAAAAAATAATATTCAGAATTATTAACACTGACTGAAAAGAACATAAGATTATTTTATCTTAGAAAATCAGTAACTTCTATCATTGCAGTAGTCCACATTGAACAACATAATTAACTGCAAAAACAACTAAAAGGTTCTTTTTCTTCTTTCTTTTAAAAAATAGCTTTACTCATTAGATTGAGGTTATACAGAGTGTAGACAAAGTGAACCTTTGAGCAATTTATCATGGTACCTGATAGATGATCTCAGCCACTTTTGGGAGCTCAAGATGTGGCTCAATCATGTTGAATTATATGTCAGACACAGAAAATATGTAAAGCAGGTTACAACATGAATATTATAATGGTCAGAGAATTTCTGCCCAGCTGACAACAGGTATCACTTATATTTTGTGGTTGAGTGATTAATAACTGGAAGAGTTTCTGAAAAGACTTGATTCCAACAATATATAAGCATGTAAATTTAAAGAACTAGCCCTTTTATGAAGCTAAGGGGAAAAAAACCGGATATAAAACAGCAAATATCTAAGTAAATATATTGAATGAAATGCATAATAGTCCTTATGCATGAGCTACCATACAAATGTACACACACACACACACACACACACACACACATAATATATTGATGTGACCACCGAAAATACAATTAGTGTTATATCCCTATCTCCCGAGCTGGGTTTTGAAACCATATTCTGGTTGATGGTGGCAATGGCATTTCCTTTGTCTTGTCAGCAACCACAGCTATTTTTAGCATAGCTGCCCCTTTCCGGTCAGCGAAAGTTCAGCAGGCAGGATAGGAATTGTACTGAACTGACCCAGCTCTGGGAAGGGGTAAAGGAACAGGAATACGAGGACAGCAGTTTTGGCAGTTCTAGCAGTTCTAGCAGTCAGCAGGATCAGTTGGGAACAGCAGTTTTGCCAGTC
Organism: Octopus maya; assembly: GCA_027122535.1. Classification (NCBI taxonomy): domain Eukaryota; kingdom Metazoa; phylum Mollusca; class Cephalopoda; order Octopoda; family Octopodidae; genus Octopus; species Octopus maya. The sequence goes on from JAOPJW010005814.1 coordinate 5,640,712, forward strand.
GAGTTGGAGGAAGTGAAGATGAACAGAGAGTCTGACAGACAGAGGCTGAGAAAGAGATAGCCTATAGTCAGAAAGGAACCAGTCAGCCGATAGGGACTGAAGCAATGAGAGAGAGACAGAGAGAGGGAATTGTTGAAGCAGACAAAAGGGAAGTAGTTGGTTACTTGGATTATAGTGAGTTTTATGAAAGAAAGGAAGTGATTACAGCAAAGGTTTGTTACAAATATTCTTCCAAGAAAATGTATTTGTTTGATGTTATGTAAAAAGAAAAGGTTACCCAACGCATGGTCTTCGTGTTGTTTCTTCCTCCCCTCCTTTTGCCTGCGTTGTTCTTCGTTGCGTGCTCCAGCCAGGGCTTATTGTTGGTCAGGTGACCGAGGTGAGCTGCCGACTCACTGAGCGTTCGACGTTTGCACGAGTTCTCTCTTCGGTTAAGGAGGTGCTTCGCGTGCGGGTGTTCGTAACAATATGAACATTTGAAAGTTTTTGTGAGGAGAGACAACTTTTTTCAGGATGTACTTGGATTTTACCTGTGGAAGCCTGCTTTATAATGAACTTGTACCTGTTTAGGGAAGTAAAAGACCATTTCAAATATATATATCTTTTTAAATGATTTTAAATTATTTAAGAAGTATTTTAATCGTCAGATAAAATCTTTTAGCCGGTGGACAATTATTTTATCTTCAAATTATTTATATTTGTCTAGTAGGATTGGTATTTTGAATTTTTAGTTGCTTTTTTTTTTTCAACTCCACTGTGTACAACATTGCTGATGAAAGTGTATACATGTAGATATAATATAATAGACCCTCAAAATGAATACTGCTGGTAAAATGGAGCTGATAAGGATGGACTCATCACTTAAAGACATACCTATCCCACCTAAGGACACATATGTTAAGGAACTAATATTAAGAATAAATGAATTCATTCATAGAATACGCTGGAGGATACATCATCAGGATAAGAAGACTTCCCAGTTGGACCCAGAAACTTAAGGATCACCACCTCACCGGAAATAATAACAATGAAATACGAGAACTTACTAAACATATATTCAAATCCAGAAAAGCACTTGGATGATTTCGAACAGGAACTGTGGAATATAGTGAAAATCACCAAGTTCAAGAACCACCCCCTCAGGCATAATCCTTACCAAAGAAAGTTGAAAGAACTGATACCAAAAATGGTATTCTAACACATTCTGACAAAACAGGGAATTTGTATAATATTGAAACAGACAAATACCATGAACTAATATATAGGGAAATAATGAAAAAATATAAGGTTGTACCTAACACCATTGGAAGCCAGGAATATTATGCTGGATTTCAACATATGCGATAAAACTGAACCATTTACTCCTATCAGACCACATATAACTATTAAAGATCACAAAGAGAACTTCCCCCACAAAACACAGGTCAGACTAATTTGTCCCAACAAAACCGACTTAGGAAAACTTGGTAAAGTAATACTGGATAAGTACCTACCAACAATTAGGAATAGGGTAAAACTTGACTTATGGAAAAACACACAAGGAGCATTGAATTGGTTCTCAAAATACAGATAGGGAATAGGCGTAAGCTTAGACTAATCCAAATTGATATTCAAAAGTACTATGCATCTATAAACCCAGTAGTCCTAAATAGCGCCCTCATTTTCACCAGAAGGCACACTAACCTTAGTATGAGGGAAATAAAGGTAATACTCACTGCCCGGAAAACTGTTGTAAAATTTGATAGCAAGCTATGGGCACGAAAGGGCACACCCGACCTCTTTGATATTACAATGGGGTCGCCGGACTCGGCAGAAACTACTGACCTAGTAGGCCTTTATATACTGGACAATATAGGTATGGAATTCCCTGAATTAACTGGCGGTCTATATAGAGACGACACACTATTTGAGCTGAGTCAGAACTCCCCATGGGAACATCGAAAGCATTAAGAGTAACTTTGCGAATCCAAATCTTATCATTAAAAGAAATAAACGACTTCCTAGCAGCTAACACTACTTTTATTTCACCCCTAGTAAGCCCTGCCTTGTTATGAAAGCACCAAAGAGCCTTATTTAGTATGATGGGGTTAATAGAAGCATAAAAATTAGAAATATCAAACTGTATAAACTTAGCATTACTTCTGTACTCAATAGAACGAAACCACTCAATAACCTGATTAGAACTAGACCATAAATTCAATTGTAATCTATCAATTATAATAGGAATATACCTATCCAAAATACTTTTACTAATTATCCAAATGTCGGATTTATCCGGGTAAATAAGCCTCAAAGATGGCTGAGTTCTGTACACAACATCATACTTTTCCAAATTAGTCTTTCTGAGCGTCCTTCCATTAGTAATTTTATAATTTTTTTCTATCTCCACTGAACGAGCTGCTGAGACTGAAGAGCAACGAACCCTTCGTCGAGCAAATAATGTTTCTTCCACTGCTGTCACTAGAATTTCTGAAGATGAACATTGAGCCCTTTGCCTTGCCGCTCAGGCTTCTTCAACTGCTGCCGCAAGAGCGTTCGAGCTCCTGGAGGTGAGACAAGACCGCCTGAACACCATATATATAGAATGGTTCAAATTAATTAAGGATAAGGAAAATACGAAGTTTATTCAATTTGATATTGCAAAATTTTACCCATCTATTAATCCTATCATACTTAACAAAGCATTGTGGTTTGCACATAAGGTGGGACTTACGAGGGAGGAGATCAATGTGATATTAGCAGCTAGAAAATCATTTATTAAGTTCAATAATAAAATTTGGATTCGCAAAGATACTCCAGATGCCTTTGATGTTCCTATGAGGAGCTCTGATTCAGCACAAATAGCGGACATTGTATGCTTGTATATCCTTAATGAAATGGCAGATAAATTCCCAAATGTTGGAGGGGGGGGGGGTCTATACAGGGATGATTTTTGAAGATGATATATCATTAGCTAATTTTTCAGCAGAATTTTTTAGATGTAACATTGGACCTACATAATAAAACATATAGACCATACCATAAGCCTTCAACTAACCTGAAGTATATCAGTAAGTTTAGTAATCACCCTAGATCAATAACGGAAAATTTGGCTAAGAATATATATCACCAAAATATAGCCAAAATCCGGCACCTAATGGGTTAAGAGCCACTAAACAAGCTGCTGAGACTCAAGAGCAATGAACCTGCACCTGAGGAAGCTGAAGGAATTTATCAAATCTATACGAAGCAAACCAGGTATTCTGGTCCCGGCAGATAAAACTGGAAACTTATATAGAATTGACTACACCACCTACAAAAAACCAATAATGAAAGAACTCAATGGCAAATATAAGATAACTTCAAGAAAAACATTATCAGATATCACTTTGAAAATCAAAAAAAATTATGATGGAATCTGATCTAACTGAACCACTTACACCTTGAGAACCTAAAATTAATTTAAAGGAACATAAAAAAACTTTCAGGAAAACCCTACTGTTAGACTCATTTGTCCAACTAAATCTGATATTGGAAGACTAAGTAAGCTTATTCTCAATAACATTATACCTTTTATTATTCCTAACCTTGCTCTAAAATTATGGATTAATACGGATGAAGCACTTAATTGGTTTAGATCTATTGACAATAATAATAATTTTTCCTTCATCCAATTTGATATCAATAATTACTATTCAAGCATTTCCCCTATACTCCTTAACAAAGGTCTCATCTTTGCCAAAAATAGATCCCTAATTACTAGAGATAAAATAGATATAATTCTTTTAGCTAGAAGAACCATCGTCGAATTCAAAGATAGACTCGGGACCAGATCAGACACCCCAGATAACTTTGATATCCCAATGGGATCGAGTGATTCAGCTTGAAATCACAAATCTGGTTGGAGCATATCTTTTACATTGCTTAAATAGGGAAATTCCTGAACTTCAAGGTGCCTCTCCTCAGGTCCTCTGCCACTCCAAAAGGTGTAGCCTTGACCTCTTTCACTGAGACTCCCTCTCTCCAATGGGAAGAAGTTTGCCACCCTTGTCAGTGCCTACGCCCCTACCATGAAAAACCCCAATGAGGTCAAAGAGAAGTTCTATGAAGACTTGAACACTGTCATAGGTGCAACACCAAATTCAGACAAGCTCATCATCCTTGGTGACTTTAATGCAAGAGTAGGCTGTGACAGTGTGATGGGAAAGCATGATGTTGGAAAATGCAATAGTAATGGCCTTCTCCTCCAAACCTCTGAGCATGACTTGCTGATAACAAACACTGTGTTTCGCCTCCCTATCCACAACAGGACGTCATGGATGCACCCTCGCTCAAAACACTGGCATCTAATTGACTATGTCATCATCAGGAAAAGGGACAGGCGGGACATACGTATCACTAGGGCCATGTGTGGAGCTGAGTGCTGGACAGACCACCGCCTCATAGTTGCTAAGCTCAATCTGCATATCCAACCAAAGAGAAAACCCAAAGGAAAGAAAACACCAAAACGACTGAATGTCAACAAGCTGAAAACAGAAACTGTCCAGAAATCTTTCTCTGAAACTCTGGCAGAACACCTTGAACCTATTGCGATCAGCAGTCAAGACGTGGAAGCAATCCACAAGACCGTGTACAACACAGCTATGGAGTGCCTTGGGCCAATCTCCAGGAAACACAAAAGACTGGTTTGATGAAAACTGCACTGAGATAACTCAGCTGCTAGAAGAAAAGCGTTCTGCGTACAAAGCCCATATTGAAGATCCATCCTCCAAACCAAAGAAGGACACATGGAAAAGTTTGTGTAGCAACATTCAGATGAAGCTCAGACAGATGCATGATTCCTGGCTAAGCAAGAAAGCAGAAGAGATTCAAGGATATGCAGATGGGAACGACATGAAGAACTTTTATGATGGCCTTAAGGAAATTTATGGTCCAACCTCATCTGGATCATCACCTTTCCTCGGTGCAGACGGATCCAATCTCCTCACCGACAAAGACATGATCCTGGGAAGGTGGGCAGAGCATTTTAAAAGTGTACTAAACTGCCCCTCTACCACCAATGATGAGGCCATTGACTGCCTCCCCCAAATTACTGTAAATGAGGAAATGGATGAACTCCCAACCCTTGAAGAGATTGAGAAAGCAATCTGCCTGTTGTCCACTGGGAAAGCACCTGGCTCAGACTCTCTCCCAGCTGAGATCTATAAAGAGGGCAGCTGGACCTTGATTGAGAAACTCCATCAGCTTTTCCACCTCATCTGGCAGGAGGAAGTACTCCCCCAAGACTTCAAAGATACCTCCATCATACATCTTTACAAGCGCAAAGGAAACTGCCAGGCCTGTGATAACTATCGGGGATATCCTTGTTATCCATTGCAGGCAAGGTACTGACCAGAGTACTGCTGAACAGGCTCATAGTTCATCTGGAAAAAGACCTCTTACCAGAGAGCCAATGTGGATTCCGCAAGGATCGCGGTACTATTGATATGGTGTTTGCTGCCAGGCAGCTCTAAGAAAAGTGCCAAGAACAAAATGTGGATCTATACTCCACTTAGGTTGATCTGACCAAAGCCTTTGACACTGTAAGCAGAGAAGGCCTCTGGAGAATCATGGCAAAGTATGGGTGTCTTAGAAAATTCATCACCATCACACGCCAATTTCATGATGGAATGCTGGCCAGAGTACGAGATAGTGGGAGAGGCCTCTGACCCATTTGAAGTCACAAATGGAGTGAAACAGGGGTGTGTTTTAGCTCCTACCCTGTTCAGCCTCATGTTCTCTGCAATGCTGACCGACGCCTTTGGAGATGTTGATGTGGTCATTGGAATCAGGTACAGATTTGATGGATCAGTTTTCAATGTCAGGAGGCTACAAGCAAAATCCAAAATTACAACAGACACTATCAATAACTTTCTGTTTGCTGATGACTGTGCCCTAAATGCTACCTCTGAGGCGGACATGCAATGCAGTGCCGACATATTCTCGTAAGCCTGTGACAACCTTGGTCTCACAATCAGTACCAAGAAGACCGAGGTGATGCACCAACCCGCTCCGGGAAAATCATATGTAGAACCCAACATTTCCATCAATGGGCAAAGACTCAATGCGGTTGACAAATTCACCTACCTTGGCAGTACACTTTCCCACTATGTAGTCATTGACGATGAGATCAACGCCAGACTCGCCAAAGTAAGTGCTGCCTTCGGCAGACTCCACAAGAATGTATGGGACAGAAGAGGCATCACCTCCATGATAAAGATCAAGGTCTACAAAGCTGTCGTACTCACTACCCTACTCTATGGATGTGAGTCGTGGACCATCTACCAACACCATGCCAAAAAACTAAATCACTTCCACACCACCAGGCTGAGGAAACTACTTGGCATAAGCTGGCAGGAAAGGATACCAGACACAAGTCCTCACTTGTGCCAGGCTCCCAAGCATCCCTATCATCCTGATGAAAACTCGGCTTCGCTGGGCTGGTCATGTAGCCCACATGCTAGACTACAGAATACCCAAGAAGCTTCTGTTTGGTGAGCTCCAGCATGGCAAGTGCTCCCATGGCAGCCAGAGGAAATGGTTTAAAGACAATCTAAAGGTATCACTGAAGTCCTTCAACATTGACCCATCATCATGGGAGTAGACAGCTTTAGATAGGACCAAGTGGCGTGCCACTGTTCACAACGGTGCCCCGCCAATATGAAAGTGACAGGAAAGTTGTTGCAGAGAAGCGCAGGCAGGACAGAAAGAACAATGCTTTGAAGCCCCTGGCACCTGCTACCATTCCCTGTCCCTAATGCAGCAGATCTTTCCATGTGCGGATTGGGCTTATCAGCCATCTCCGCATTCAGCGATGATGACCACCCCCTCTAGGATGATCAGTTGGTCCTCGTCATTCCGACGGACGAACAACCACCACAGATGAGGACAGATGCATAAAGAAGTGCTAATCTCTAATTGTGGAGGAAACTTATGGAAGAGGTAGACCCAGGAAGACATAATGTGATGGTGAACTATGATCTTTGGTTGTTAAGTCTCTCAACGGCTATAACACGTGACTGAGACTTCTGTAAATTTGCTGTACTTGAGAAGATAAGTTAAATGAAATTGTAGTTGTGGCCAGTGCTGGCAACACATAAAAAGCATCTGTACTGGTGACATGTAAAAGGCACCAGTTCCCATGACACATAAAAAGCATCTGTGCCAGTGACACATAAGAGGCACCTGTGCTGGTGACACGTAAAAGAACATCCATACCGATGATATGTAAAAGATACACAATACACTCTGTAATGTTATTGGTATTAAGAAGCTTTAAGCTATGGGAAGCAAACCAAAACAAGACTGGAGCCTGGTTCAGCTCTTCAACATGGAAAATGGATGTTAGATGATGATGATGGTTTGATTTGCTGTCCTGAAGAGTGAAATGAAACATAACTGACCAGCTTCTCAGTAGTTACAATACAGAGCAAAAAGTTTTAAATATAGACTTTTAAAACAAGCAAAACTTCTGAGCAATTCAAAGGTTATTTTGTTGATGCTCAAACATAAAATAATTGTTTCAAATTTTGACACAAGACCAGCAACTTAGAATTTACAGCCAGAAGAAATGCCACTAAGCATTTTGTTTAAAACACTAACAATTCTGCTTGAAACTAATAATAGTAATCCATTCTACTATAGGTACAAGGCCTATAGTAGAAGGGTCATTGACCCCAGTAGCACTTATTTCATTGACCCTGAAAGGATGAATGGCAAAGTTGACATTGGCAGAATTTGAACTCTGAACATAAAGACAGGCAAAATGCCACTAAGCGTTTTGTCCTGTATGCTCATAGTAACAATAGTGATTTAAAATGTTGGCACAATGCTGACAATTTTTGGAGAGGGAACTAGTCAATTATATCATCTCAGTGCTTAACTGGTACTTAATTTTATTGACCTAAAAGGATGAAAGGCAAAATCTGTCTCAGTGGAATTTGAACTCAGAATGTAAAAAGTCAGAAGAAATACTGCAAAGCATTTTTCTGGTGCTCTAATGATTCTGCCAGCTTGGAACCTTAGGAAAAAATGAGAAAAAACAAGGACATGAAGAAGCACTATTTAACAAAGGGGTCTACAAACAACTTCATGTAGCCACAACTAAAGTTGCTGGGGAATATAGATATGACTGATTAAAGGAAGGAGAATTGAAAACTGGGACTGAGAGCATTATACTTGCAGTGGCCATAAATTTGCAAGTCAGTCTTAAAAGTTACTAATTGTCTCTGTTGTGCTGAATATGTGATGAATTTGGTGAAACCATTGCCTATATTGTAAATGAGTGTCCTTAACTTGCCTGAAACTAGTACAAGATGTAGCAACATGATGAGGTAGCAAAAGCTCTGCATTAGAAATTAAAAAGTGGTGGAGGTTAGAGAGAGGTAAGACATGGAACAATCATAAATCACAATGAGTGATTGAGTCAGAGACTTGCAAAATTCCCAATTCAAATGGGCTAGGTGCTTGAGCACAACAAACTGAACTTAGTAGTGGAGGACAAAGTAAATCATGTGTGCTCTGCAGCTGGTGTTGTATGCCCAATTGATTCATGGATAGTTCAGAAGGAAGGTGAAAAAGTAGGTGTGTATAGTCCCCATAAATACGAGATAGCCCAAATGTGAAAGATGCAAAAGATGAAGCTAGCACTAATTATTGTTGGGACCCTGGGGGACAGTATCAAAAGATATTGAGAGGAACATAAAGAAAATGGGAATAGAGTATCCAGTAGAGCTTTTGCAAAAGAGCTTGCTACTCAAACAAGATTCAAGTAGTTCCAACAAAACCCAAGTTAAAAAAAAAATAATACTGGTAAATTATTTTCAAACATACCTGTTTTAAAATATAAAGAAGACCCATCAAGCCAAGGGAAATTGTTGTCGTGACAGATACTGGTGTCATGCAACTGGCACATAAAATCATCTATTATACTCCTGGAGTGCTTGACGTTAGGCAGGGCATTGAGCCATAGAAACCATGGTAAATCAGACTGGAGTCTGATGCAGTTCCTCAACTTACCAGCCCTGGTGAAACTGTCCACCCCATGGACAACAGACATTAAATGATGATGATTCAAAAACATGTCCAGATGAATATTCCATTTATCTGATTTATATTTTTTACAAACACACAATTGTTAAAATTGTAATTTTCCAGGCAGTTTATCTCATTAAAAAATTGTTATTTACCTCTATAGAATGTTTAATCAGTTTAATGTTTGATCACCATCAGATGTTTTATCCCTGGATGTGTATATACTTCTAGACTGGATTCACATTATGAGCCAATGCATAGTATAAGTGTAAAGTATTTATCTCCAAATATGAATCAGACAGTTGTATTGAGCATTTTTATAGTTTTGTACCATAAACAAAAACCATGTGTGTATATATCATGTCATAAGAATTTAGAAACTTTGAAAGAACATGAACTAATTCACCTTCAGTAGAACTCAAAGTAAATAAATCTATAAATCATCATCATCATCATCATCATCGTCGTTTAACGTCTGCTTTCCATGCTAGCATGGGTTGGACGATTTGACTGAG
>JAOPJW010005814.1:5687396-5698205 GCA_027122535.1 Octopus maya
ACACACACACACACACACACACACACACACACACACACACACACACACACACACACACACATATATATGCATATATAGATAGGGAGAATTCACAAAAAAACAAAAGACGAAGGCAGGTGGTGTAGACAAGAAACAGATGTATTAGCATAACACTTAGGAAGTGAAAAACGTTTCGACCCTATGCTCTTCCACAGAAAGGAACACAGAAAGAAACAAGGAGAGAAAATAAAGAATGTGTAGCGGCTAAGAACAACCAGAGTAGGAACAAATAACAATAAGAAAAATCAGAAAGTACAAAAAAAGTTTAGAAAGTATAAAAAAGTTACAAACGAATGGTTTACACCTGGTAGCTTACTGGTAAAGCATGGTCACATTGACAGTGATCATTATGTGTGTGGCAAATGATTAATAAATTCTTGTATATTTCATTTGCTATGTGTGTGTGTATATATATATATAGGTGTAAGAGTGACTGCGTGGTAAGTAGCTTGCTTACCAACCACATGGTTCCAGGTTCATATCATATATATAGTTCATACAAAACAAATATATATATGTAGTACTCACACTAGGTGGAAGCACATGGCCTAGTGGTTAGAGCAGCATACTCGCAGTCAAGGGAACGCGGGTTCGAATCTCAGACCAGGCAATGTGCGTGTATATGAGTGAAACACCTAAGCTCCATACAGCTCTGGTAGAAGGTAATGTCATACCTCTGCTGACTCTTTCACCACAATTTCCTCTCACTCTTTCCTCCTGCATCTAGCAGCTCACCTGTGATGGACTAGCATCCCATCCAGGAGGGAAACTTATACATCAATGAAACCAGGAGCTCACACTAAACAAAATGCAAAAACACCAAGCAGAAAGCTAAATCATCAATTCGAAAAACAAGACACTTCCAGTAAAATGGCACACATATTCAACTAGGTATATCAAAGAAACAGTCTTAACAGTTTTATACCAACCTGCATAAGACCAGCCCTAGTTCTACAATGCCTTAAAGTGATCTACAAAAGGGGTGCTGAAAAGTTCTTGGTTTTGGGTAAAAGAAAATACAGAAGGATCAGTTAATTATTTTATTCAACATATTCCCATCTCAGATTCACGCACTTATTGCAGCAGTCCTTCAGTTTTTCTAAGCCCTGTAAAAGAACTTGGAATGTTGGGCCTCCAACAATGCCTTTCACATTACCCTTAAAGCCAGGAACTTTTCAGTAACCCCTTGTAATTTAAAACTTCCCATCAAAATTTTGTGTTAGTTTAGGTTTCGAAACCAGCATAAAAATGACAAAGTTATTTTACTAAATTCTTCATTATTTTCTAAATTAATTGAAACAAAAGCAGTGTATGTCAACAGAAATATGGTAACAAAAGGGTTAATGACAGCTCCTATGCAACCATAGAAGTAACTGCACACCACAGTTAAGCTATCATTCACTACAGCAATGATGAGAAGATCCTGATGAGTCCTTGGCACAGTGAGGTCATTGATCAGTTCATTCTCTGATAGTACCCCAGTTGCAGAAGTCTCAGGATTCCAAGTCAGAAGAGCTAAAATATTACAAAATGTTAGAATTCACATGATCAAACAATTCTACGTCTTGCCAAACATGGACTGCCCTCCCCAATCACATGATATCCTCATACACCAAACATCTGATAAGAAATGCTATCATCTTGAGCTGTTCAGAGATGGCTTTCAATGGCCCATCGAGCTTAATGTTGTCCTAAACCTACTAGGTGAATTCAACCAACTTGATGACATGTCATCACTGATAATGTTTCTTTATCTTTGATTATGTATGACACATCCCCACCAGAAGTTATTGGTTTTCTCCAGACCATGAACATGAAGAACCAAGCCACATTCAAGAAACTGGTGATCTCTGAGCCACTGTGATTGAAGACTAGAACAACAAGCATTACCACTTTCTCTGTCAGATAGTAATCTGTCATGCTGGTACTATTGATACAGTTGAAAGAAAAATCAGGTTAAAGTTTGGTGCATGCTGTATAACATTATGATAGGTTGACTTCCATTTATGGCCCGCTAAATTTGTGTTCACAATTACCCAACATACACACACACACACTCTCTCTCTCTCTCTCTCTCTCTCTCTCTCTCTCTCTCTCTCGCTCTCTCTCTCTCTCTCTTTCTGTATATATATATATATACACTGAATCACTGAATTCAGTAAAGGCAAACTTTGATTCTCTGTTTTTTAATCTTTCTAGCACTGATAAAGAAATTAACAATAAATTAACAAGTTATTCACTTGAAAAAAAAAAAAGTACATTTCAAGGCTAACTATGTTTTAGTGTGTGAGTAAGATAGAGAAAAAGGGAGAGAAAAGTGGGGAGAGAAAGACTAGGCATAGTATAGCTGAATGGTTGACCATTTTGTTTCCATATTTCTGTTGAAAAACACTGCCTTTATTTCAATTATTTCTGAAAATAACGAAGAATTTAGTGAACTTTGTCATTGTGAAACAGGTGTTGAAAACATAAATTAATTTATTCCATGCTTCAGCAATTGTGAGTGTGAAAAAATGTTTCCAAAAGTCATAGGTGTTGTTTTTTTTATTTTGTAAGCATGCCCATGAGTGTTAGATGCATGGAATTCAAAAGGTTACCCTAGATTGTTGTTTGAAAGATGGTGGGTAATTTTGTGGGTATCTACCAAGTTAGTTACCAGACATCAGAGCTTCAATGTGTCCATACCCAGAGAAACATGATACTCAGAGTATGGTAGGTGCTTGACAATGGGTATTTGTCTGGTTGTACATTTCTGAACAGTTTCCAGGAGATTGATATGCTGTGCAAAATAAGAGTTTCTGACTAGTGATGCAAACTTTAAGTGTGGATGTACCATAGTCAAATAAATAGTTGGAGAGCAGCTGACAAAGTTCTTACTTGACAATTTGAGAAATGTGTTTTGTCCATAAACTACCCATATCAGTAGTTGGCTGTCAAGATACTGCATCTTTCTAAACTTCCATTTTCCAATAGTATGCCAGATGTCTCTCCCTACCATTTTTTTTAATGATTCATTCACTTTTCCCTTCCAGTGCATTATTCTATGTACTGTACTTTTGGATACTCTGCAATCACTTCAACACCTGATGTGTTGTACACAGTGCACCTGTAAAGGCAATGTCAATTTGATGGAGTAACTGAACTAATGTACAGCACATGCATTTGATCACTATAAACAAATCATTTGTGCAGGTCATTCAGCAAAAGCTGAACATTCATATGTTGTCTTCGACTGCAGAGTCCATCATTATTATTATTATTATCCATATTTGGCAGCTGTTCTAAAGGCAGCCAGTTTCAGTCCAGTTTTCCATGGTTGGATTGCTGCATTGTACAGTGGCATCAGCTTACTTGTTCAGGTGAATGGTCACTTTTCAGAACCTTTCAGCATCTTGTGCTTGGTCCATCAAGGGTGCCCTCTCTCCTCCCTTCTGTACATACTGACTCTTGAGCCACTGCTGCAGAAGTGGGAGGCTTTGAGTGGCGTCCTGCGTGATCTAGGATGTGGAAGCAGTGTGTCTACTTATACTGATGATGTCACCATCATAGTGTCAAGTTGCAGGCATTTAGACCTGATCGGCGACACATTACAAGAATATGAAGCGGTGACAGGAGCAAAAATCAATGCGGAAAAATCAGTTGGCTTGCAACTCGGCAACTGGAGAGGCAAGTCCATGAAAATTTTAGATGAAAATTTTGATCAAAATTTTTGATGAAAATTTTGATCAAAATTTTTGATCAAAATTTTTGATGAAAATGTTTGATGAAAATGTTTGGCGAAAATGTTTGATGAAAATGTTTGACGAAAATGTTTGATGAAAATGTTTGGCGAAAATGTTTGATGAAAATGTTTGATGAAAATTGCTGATGAAATTTTGAATGAATATTCTCATGAAATTTTGCTGAAAAATTTTGCTGAAAATTTTGATGTATAATATCAAAATTTTCATCAAAAATTTTCATCAAAATTTTCATCAAAATTTTCATCAAAAATTTTCATCAAAATTTTCATTATTGGATAATGTAATCCTAGATGCAAAATTACTAAGGAAAGGATGGGACAATCATGGCTGGAACACCTCTGATCATAGGTTTGCTTTAGCCAAGTTGACCTAAGGTTAAACAGCATCATCGACAACACCCTCCTACGTAAATAACATCCCTCTACATACATTTTGTTCACCTTCTGCATACATAAATCAATTAACTGACAACCATAAGGGCAAACACAAGATGATCGAATACTGAAAATTCGAAAAGTTGAAAACTCCAAATGTCAAATACTTGAAAGACTGAAAACTCAGAAAACCAAATTTTGAAATATTTAAGAACTGTCCTGAAAAAACATTCACTTACAGTTTATTTGAATATGTTGAATTTGCTTTGTTTTTCTGACAAAGAACATGTTTTAAGACAGACATGCCACTCTGTATCAAAAGAGGCAGAAGTAGCTCAAAGTTGAATAATTTGGTTGAGGTGAATTCTGGTATTTTTTTGCTTTTTCCTGCTAGATACGATCTCTCACTGCAATGTGAAGGCTTTGTAAGTATCCTGGAATAAGGACTTGGTGAATAATATCAAGATCCACATCTCAAGCAAACAAACCCACAACAACACATAGTAGAACACCACCAAGCTTACTAAAAATGTTTTTGCTACCATATTTCAGTTGAAGTACACTAATCTTTGTTTCAATAATTTTTTCTGCTTTCATAAATTCCCATGAATCTCTGTCACCATTCAATTTCATTATTATGACTTTGAACTAGGAGCTTGAGTCATAGTGAATCTTTCATTAGTTGATTACACAACCATGGATGCCACCCCTATGAATGCCTTGCAGTTTATCTCTTGACAGAGATGGCGATCCTGACCATAGATCTTCCAAGATTCTTCCACTCAGCATCAATGTAAGAAGCATCATTGACTCAGTTGGGCTCTTCCACTACCTCTTCACAATCCACCATACTGTGGTACCATGACTTCACCATATCCCTGGCAGGGTGACTGTGCCTTGCCAAAGGGCAGCCCATAACTATGCAGGGCACAATCATCACTCCATGAGGTATTTCAAATACCTACATACCCATTTGTTTCAATTAATTTTGAAAATAGTGGCACATTTAGTAAAATAACTTCATAATTATTAAGCTGGTGTTTGGAACATAAAACATGAAATTTTGATGGAAGGTTTTAATTAAGATATCAGTTTAAAACAGTAAGTTTATATCTTTGAACCAGGGGCAGTCTCAGGCAGGTTGATATCATAGTAACCCTTCATGGTAAATATACATTCATCAAATAGCCAAGATTACATAACAAAGACCAGATTTCACTTCAAGGCTGTGCTGAATAACTGTTAACTCTACCCAGTGTAGAAAGATGCATAGCATACTAAATATCTAGGACAATGTAGCCATTATGCATATGCATAATTTGATATTTGTGCCAATGGTTAACTTGGTATTTTTAAAAAGAATTTTTTTTTCATTCTAAAGAAGGGAAAGGGATAGAGTAAGATTAATAGTTACAATCAAAATCTTTTTTTTAATATTGGGAGTAAATATTTTATACTGGTCTGTTTGGAGTTAAAATCTTTTATACATTAAGATTTCTCATACCATCATCAACCTTCTCTTCCTCCTCCCCATCATCATCATCATCATCATCATCATCATCGTCATCTTCCTCCTCTTCACCATCCTCCTCCTCATCATCAGCATCTTCCTCCTCCTCCTCCTCCTCCTCCTCATCATCATCATCATCATCATCAGCCTCCCCCTCTCCCTCCCCTCCTCCTCCTCATCATCAGCATCATCATCATCATGCTGATATGGGTTAGATGGTCTTACAAGAACTGACAAGTCATAGGGCTGTGCCAAGCTCTGCTGTCAGCATTCGTGTAATTTTTACAGCTGGAGACTAGGTACACTATATGGAATTCCTACCTACACCTTTCCTACATATTAAGCCATTACCTGAAGAGTGCAGAGTCCTAGCTTCCATACATGGAATTTCTTTTCTAATTCTATTACAAATACTGCCCTAAGAACAATATCATCAGCATAGGATAGCTAGTCTTAAATTCTTCTGTTATGGTCTGGAGGATAATGGTGAATAAGAACTGAGCTCTGGTGATCTCTTACCTGAACTTTAAATGCATCACTGTACTCATGGCTGTCACCTTACCAACACCCCTGAACATGGCATCCATGGTTTTAACAAGCCATTCATGTATCCCTAGCTTCCTCAGAGACCACCAGGTAACTAATTAAGGGATTCTGTCAACAGCTTTCTCTGGGTCAATGAGTACCAAGTACAATGTTTTACTTTTAGCTAAATACTTCTTCTGTAGTTGCCTCACTAGGAAGATGGCATCAGTAGCACTTCTCTACAGCAGAAAACAAAACTGTATCTCATCTACTCTAATTCTGTTCCTAATTAATTGGACTATTACTCTCTCATCCAGCAGTTTCATACCTCTGTAATTACTCTTGTAACAGCTGACTATAATGCTGCTACACCAGTCATTGGGTATGACTCATTCTTGCACAATCTGATTAACTATACATTTGACAAAACTGTATCCTATTCTTCCAGATATTTTAAGCATCTCAGCAGTAATTCCTGATGGATCAGAGGCTTTCCCTGTCTTCTTCACATCCTTAATTGCCTTATTTATCTTACTGCTGTCAACTAGGACAGCAGGTCCCTCTTTTGGGTCCACATTGGGAAGATTCTCTTCCTTCTGGTGTATTTCTACATTTAATAACTTTGATACTAGCACTGCCAGATCTCTTTCTTTTCAGAATTACTAAGTACAAATATACCATCATCTATCTACATACACATCTCAGTGTGAAGGCACATGGCTCAGTGGTTAGAGCATCGAGTTTACGATGTGAGGTTGTGAGTTCGAATCCCAAACTGGGCTGCATGTTGTGTCCTTCAGTAAGACACTTTATTTCATGTTGTTCCAGTTCACTCAGCTGCAGAAATGAGTTGCGACATCACAGGTGCCAAGCTGTATCAGCCTTTGCCTTTCTCTTGGATAACACTGGTGGCATGGAGATGGGAGGCTAGTATGCATGGGTGACTGCTGGTCTTCCATAAACAACCTTACCCGGACTTGTGCCTGGGAGGGTAACTTTCTAGGGGCAATCCCATGGTCAGTCATGACCGAAGGGGGTCTCAGCTCAACACATCTCAGTTATCTCTAATATATTGTCTTACACTCCAGAACATCTCATGCCTTTGGCTCCCATGCTGTAAGATAGTGACAAACATTTCCCATTCTGCTTCTGAATCAGCTTCCCTTCAAGCTACCTGATATAGTTCTTTACTAACTCCATTTTATTAATCTTTCCAAGTTCATCTCCTTGCTTTTATAGCCTTGTCAACTTCACAGTTCCAGCACTATGTCACCCTCAGTTTGGCTGGAACTTTATCCCAGTCTCAGATTTGGTCTGTAGCCCACAGTAAATTGCCTTTCAGGAACTTTCAGTTGTCCTCTTTGTTATATGACTGTCTCCTCTTCCTTCTCATCCAATGTTTCAACTAACATTTCTCTAAATTCCCAACTGTTTGATGAACCATTAAGCTTCCATGTCTTCCTTTTCCAAACAGGTTTGCATCTTCGAGTTCTTCTAGTCCTGCGCCTGAAGTTACTAAGCACTAGCCTATGTTTGACTGTACATTCTTCCCTACTACTACTAAAACTACTAAGACTACTACTACTACTACTACTACTACTACTACTAGAAATAAAGAAAGCTTGAAAGAAAAAAGAAAGAATTAACTCACATTCACTATTGTCACCAAGGACATTTTCTCTGACATAAGGACCACTGCAATCTACTAAAAAAAAGGCAACAATTTGGTAAAAATCTACCCAATTAGAAAGAGAGCAGGTAACAATTCCGAATAACACCACAACCACCATTATCATTATCACCATCACCATCATTGTTAATGTCCATTTTCTATGCTCACATGGGTGAGACAGAATTTGTTGAGGTGAATTTTCTATGGTTGAATGCCCTTCCTGTCATTGACCCTCACCTATTTCCAAGTAAGGTAATATTTCCCCCATGACAAGACACGTTGCAGAAGACTGAAAACAGCAACATATACACACACACACGTATGCAGCTATATATGTATGAGTGTCTGTCTTTGTCTCACCACCAAAACCACCACCACCACCACCACTACCATCATTGCTTGATAACTGGTGTTGGTTTGTAACTTAGCAGTTGGGTTTAAGAGACTGATAGAATAAGTATCACACTTAAAAATAAATACTAGGATTGATTTGTGTACAATCCTCCAAGGCTGTGCTCCAGCATGGCCACAGTTCAATGAATGAAACAAGTAGAAGATTAAAAGATAAATAAAGAAGACAAAAGAAGAAAAAATGGTAAAAAAATGGTAAAAAAAAAAAATTAATGAGTGGAGGCCATGCATGATTGAAAGAAAATTTGTTATTGTGGTAATTATGCAAATTCATTCAAAAAATTTTCACACAATAATAGAGAAAAGTAAAAGTAACAAAACAAGAAATAAAAGAAGAAAGAAAAAAAAACATTTATTTGTTTTTAATGTCACAAATGAAATTAGTAAATCCATTTCAGACACTATTGATATATTCATTCATTCATTCTTTCATGCATTCATTCATTCAGAGAAATACCTGAACAAAGGAAAACAAAAAATTAAAACAAAATTTAAAGCAAATAATTTGATTCTGTTTATGGAAAGTATAGAGAAGCACAACAACAAACATTGATCATTGTTCTATTTCACACATGCTAATTGTTTGTTTGTCTTTTTTTTTTTTGCTGAGGTAACTTGGGCACAGCTGTTTGGGCATTGATGATTCAGCACAGCTGACTGGTTATTTAGCCTGATTTGGCAACAGTGCTTTTTGACTCTGAGGACAAACGCACAGAATCATACACATGCACACACACACGTGCATGTACAAACACACAGACATGCACGTACATGCGTGCAGAAATATACACAAACAGGGAGAAAGGGTTTGAAAGAGAGAGAGAGAGAGAGAGAGAGAGAGAGAGAGAGAGAGAGAGAGAGAGAGAGGAAAGGCGGGATAAACACGTTGCAATTTATTAATTGAACATGCATGACATAAACACCAATGATGGGTAGAGTTTTACTCTAATTGCTGCCTTTTTCATTGGATTGCAATGGTTCTTGTACTGGAGAAAATATTCTTGGAGGCAATAGTGAATATGAGTTACACTTTCTTTTTCTGTTTATTTATTTATTCCAGTCAATTTAGCTGAACAAATTGATCCCAGTATTTATTTTTATGATTGGTATTTAGTATATCAGTCTCTTTTGCCAAACCACTAAGGTACAGAAACAAATAAACCAACACCAATGAAGTCATGATGGTAAGGGACAACACAAACACAATAATATGAAAATATGAATATCTTCTGATTTCATTTTCTTTTTATAAATGCATACTTTTTATAAATGCATACTTTCTATAAATGCATACCAAACTCTCATGATTTGACATTTCCTTCTACTATATTCACTCATAAGGTTTTAGTTGGTCAGGGGCTACAGCAGAAGACACTTGCTCAATATGCCACACAGTAAGATTGAAACCGAAATCTTGGGGTTGGAAAGCAAACTTTTTAACCACAGGCGTGGCTATGTGGTAAGAAGTTTTCTTCCCAGCCACATGGTTCCAGGTTTAATCTCACTGCATAGCACCTTGGGCAAGAGTCTTCTACTATAACCGCAGGCCGACCAAAGCTTTGTGGGTGGATTTGGTAGATGGAAACTGAAAGAAACCCATCATATATATATGTATATATATATCAATGTGTATGTCTTTGTGTTTGTGTCTACCCCCCCACCACCACCACCACCACTTGACAACTAGTGCTGGTGTATTTATGTCCCTGTAACCTAGCAGTTCAGCATAAGAGACTGATAGAATAAGTACCAGACTTAAAAATTTGAGTACTGGGGTTGATTAATTCGACAAAAATTCTTTGAGGTGGTGCCCCAGCATGGCCACAGTTTAATGACTGAAACAAGTAGAAGATAAAAGATAAAGATACCTTCACCTCCTATCTGCATGAGCAGGTGTGGCAAGTAGGAACAAGCATGTTGCATAGATACAAGTGTAGATTGTAAGACCTGCGTGGCTTGGGTAGATGTAAGTGTGGCCACATGCTGAAAAGATTGCTTTCCAATCACACAGTTTCAGATTCAGTGCCACTGCATGATATCTTGGGCAAGTGTTTTCAACTATAGACATAGGTTGACCAAGGCCTTGTGAGAGCAATTGGTGGATGGAGACAGAAAGACATCCATCATATGCTTCGGATAATGCATGCAAGACTCAAGAGGGATTTAAAGAAGAATGTTGCAATCGAGAAGGTGAATCACAATGACCTTTTTGGGTGTACAGTTTTTGACAAACCATGCCTTTCCTTTGCTGGACTCAAGTCTCATTTGCAAATCCATGGAAAATGAACCCCCACCAACTATTCTGCCTATATGTCTGGGCACACTGCAATTTATGTGGGTGCCTTTTCAAAACATTGGCTTAAAAAAACCACATCAGATGCCATGATGTTTCTAAGGTGTAGGTACATAAGGTGGTCACACTCTTGTTGAGATCAAGCAAAATCAAGCTTGATCTCAACACCTTTAAGATGAACGGTTGTATATCATCTCATGTCTTTTCAACCTGCTTTGCATGTTTTCATAGGTCAACTATGA
>JAOPJW010005814.1:6102620-6114108 GCA_027122535.1 Octopus maya
TTATTCTTTGCCTACTCAGTAAAACTACCAATGTGACTCTGATGTCAGTTTATATTTAGAATATAAATGCAGAAGCATTGAGAAATATGTAGATAAGTAATTTAAAGATGTAATTTGAAGGAAATTCAGTTGTAAATAAAAGCTTGTATTCGTCTGTCTTTGTGTTCTAAGTTGAAATTCTGCAGAAGTTGACTTTGCCTTTCATTCTTTTAAGGTTGATAAAATAAGTACAAGTCAAGGACTTCAGGGTTAATGTAATCGACTTACTCCCTCCCCTGAAATTATTGGCCTTGTGCCAAAATGTGAAACCATTGATATATTGGGTTAAAGCCACTTTGACTGGGAAAAAATGACCAAAAGTTTATGGCTTTTGAGTAGACTTGGATTTGGTTGATATAAACTGAAAGAAGCCCATCATTTGTGTGTGTTTTTGAAGCTTTGTTTTGACATTGCATGATAGTTGTAATCGAACGTCACTATCATAAAAGTAGTGTCATTTGTTTCCAATTTTCCATGTAAACATGGGAAAATATTACCTTGGTTAGAAACAAGTAAGGATTGGTGACAGGAAGGGCATCCGACTGTAGAAAATATTCCCCAACAGATTCTGTCTGATCCATACAAGCATGGAAAAGTGAACATTCGAATGATTGTGATGATTATATTACATGATCATAGATTTAGTTTTGGGGAACACTAATTATGTAGGAATTGAACTTGTATGGCAGCCTTTGTTTCCTGTATTATTTTCTGCTCATGAACTATGAGCTCCTGCTCCTAACTTCACCTGTGTAGAGTTAAAAAGACTGAGCCAGTAAATAGTGTTGTTGTTTAAACCCTAGTCATCCTTGATCAAGCAGGCCTTTCATCAAAGATGTTCTTCATTGAAGCTGTTATATGATGTGATGTTCATCATCATCATCATCATTTAACATCTGTTTTCCATACTGACATTGGTTGGATGGTTTGGCAGGAACTGGCAAGGACAGTAGCTGCACCAGGTTCCATAGTCCATTTTGGCTTGGTTTCTATGGTTGGATGCCCTTCCTAATGCCAATCACTTTACAGAGTGTATTGGGTGCTTTTTATATGGAACCAGCACACACACTAATGCTTCTTATGTGGCCCCTTGGTTTTAGGGTTTCAATTATTCCCTTTATTTTTTCAAGACAGTATGGTGTAATGAGAAGCAAATTTGACTGCTATTTCCTGGACGTCAAATACCCCATTCTCGTTTTTTAACATCCCCACTTGGCCCTTGGGTACCTTCAGCAGAGTCCTCTCTGCTGCAAGTCACTTCTATTTAACCAAGTTTCTGTTCTGAGGACAAGTTCCTCTCTTCTTCTTTCCAGTCACTGAGCCCTTGCAAAGGATTATAGGGTACCCTTCGCCTTTCACTAGCCTCTTAAAAATCATCTTGATTGTAATTCACTGCATCTGATGAAAATAACTTTAGCTAAAGGATTTAATAATATTTCTGTTAATAATTATTACTGATTTAACAACTATAAGAATTTGGTTTTCTAAAGATCGCAGTGTGGTGCATGTTTATGAAACCTGATAGGTCTTAGTGCAGGATGGTAAACAACATTGAGCACAAACTATGCCATGCAGCATATCAAATCAAAGCTCTGATTTCTATTTAAAACAGAAAAAAAAAAAAAAATTTTTTTTTTTTAAAGTTTTATCTCATGCATTTTGTGAACACGATATTGGTATAGATTTCCAGTGGGCCTGTCACCTGTTCTGTGCATTTCTGATGGCAGGAGTAACAAAGGGGTGCTTTGTGCAGCTGTGTTCAAACAGGTGTTTGATCACACCTACCTATCAGTTTTCTCATTGATATACATCAGTGGAAGAATATGTCATCATCGACACCACCACCACCATCATCATCATCATTTGATGTCTGTTTTTTATGCTGGCATGGGTTGTATGGCTTGACAAGAGCTTGTAAAGTCAAGACCTGCACACTGCATCTAATGATTCTCTTCATTATTCTATACACTCACACGATGCTTATGAAGTTCCAGCCCTCTTATGCCTAACTTTTTTCCTAATACACTAGTGCTGTCACACATGTACACTGACATTGTACATCCAGTGGAGCATACTGGCTTTGTTCCTCTCTAGTCTTCACATGTCCTCTGCATTCAGGGACCATGTCTCACTATCCTATAGTACTGCAGTTTGTACACATGCATCATGCAATCTTCCTTTCACTAAGAGAGTGTGACCTTTGGTTGTCAACAGAGGTAAAATCTCTCTGAACTTTCTCCATCCTATTCCTATCCTAACAATTACGTTTTCAGTACATCTTCCTCCTTTTCTAATTAGGTCACCTAGGTAGCAGAAATTATTTATTACTTCTAGAGATACTCTGGGACATTTGAGGAAATCAGTTTGCCATGTGTCAGTAGTCTTTATGGCTCTTGTACATCTACATACAAATACTACTTCCTCTGTTAATCTTCCTACTATTCCACTACACTTCTTGTGTGTCCATAACTTGCACTGGGTACGCTGAATGGAATTCCTGCTTACACCTTTCCTACATATCAAACAGGGCCATTTACCTCCTTTTTCTCTTTAATAAAATACATAGCTTTGTACTTGTGTAAGGAAACAATATTACAGTTGTAATACAGACAGAAAGAAATTTAATATACTTTGCTTGCTTGCTTCTACACTCTATGCCCCTTACATTATGGTATGTGATTATAAACATAAATTTTATAGTCTGTATAAGCACAAATCTAACTGGAAATAGTTGTGCCCATGGAATTGAACCACACATACTCAAGCAACAGGCTTCTGCACAGTTTCCCCTTCAACAAAATTTCACTCACAAAGCATTGGTTAACACAAGGCTTGTTGAAGACAGCTTACTCAATGAAACACTCAAAGCTGTGTGGTTGTGTAAAGTGAATTTATTAATCATGTAACCATGACTATCTAATTTTCCAGTTGCTTTCCCAGAAATTTAGTTATTTTTATGTTCAGTGAAGTTCTTTTTAAAAGAAATATTTCTAACAAATTATGTTTGCAAGTACTTTAAGACATCTATTAGTTATGTCAGGGGATTAATAGCTACATACATTGAAAACACTTATTGCATTTTTAATATTCTTTTCTACCCTAGGCACAAGGCCCAAAATTTTGGGGGAGGGGGCCAGTCGATTAGATCGATCCCAGTATGCAACTAGTACTTAATTTATCAACCCCAAAAGGATGAAAGGCAAAGTCGACCTCGGCAGAATTTGAACTCAGAATGTAAAGACAGACAAAATACCGCTAAGCATTTTGCCCAGCATGCTAAGGTTTCTGCCAGCGCACCACCTTGCATTTTTAATATTCAGAACATTAAGGTGGTAAGCTGGCAGAATCATTAGCACATTGGGAAAAATGCTTAATGACATTTCATCTGTCCTTATGTTCTGAGTTCAAATTCTGCCAAGGTTGACTTTGCCTTTCATTTTTTCGGTGTTGATAAAATAAGTACCAGTTGGACACTGGTGTCAGTGCAATTGATTTCCATATCTCCCCTGAAATTGCTGGCATCGTACCAAAATTTGAAGTCTATTTATAACATTTAGTTTATATGAAGAGGTAACGGGGAAAAAGAAATGGAATTACCACTGAGATTTTAGATTACATGTGCAATTAGTTAAAAGTGGAGTAATTATTTTGTTATTGTTTACTTTGAGTGCTGTTTTCTAAAATTGCCATAAGGACACCCAATTTTGGAAGGAGTATATGATTGATTAATCAAGCATATTCCTTGACTAATGCTTTATTTTTATTGACTCCCTGGAAGGATGAATGCTAAACTTGATCTTGATATAATTTTAGTTCAGAACATAATGGCTCTGCAATTAAATCCTTCAAAACACTTTGTTCAATGTTTTCAAAATTCTTTCTGTTGATTACTTTCTTAACATTGCCTTTCAACTGCTGTGTAGAATGTTTGAGAAGACACTACTACTCAAGGGAGGCAACTGTAACTTTTGTCTGGTATTTATTTAATGATCAATGAATTTTCTTTATGCGAAAGATTAATAGGGACCTATATGTTCTGTTTAATTTTTTAAATAACATTTTAATAATTCCAGAATAGATTAAGCATAGATAAATGTAGCAAGTGCATTCATATATGTAAAATCATACTCATTTAACTTGTGACTGTGAACATCACTATATTAGAAGATAAAATATGTCACGCAAATTCAGTGATGATCTATCCATTACTGTTAGAGGAAACATTGTTGCATAACCAACATGAGCTTCCTATAAAGGTTACTTCAAGGAACCTTCATCATTTTTTTATATACATATATGCTGAAGAAATTTCTAAATTTTTACTTTCTTGCTGATTTCTTTGTGTTTATTTATTTTTGCAAATTCAGTTACTTTAGACCAAACTATTGGCTGGAGATAAAAGCAATTAATTCTCAAAATAAAATTCTAAACTTCATTGATTTATAATATGATTGATACCTACTTAAATGATACTGTACTCTAGTTGTTCACTGTGCAGTAATGTGAAATTAATAGAAATGAAAAATACATCTAGCACAGACATAAACTGATTGAAGTAAATTTTTATCAACTATCCAATAAATTTGTTTCATTCTTTTCATTCAGAAATTATTCTTATGTACATATATATTTATATATTATTCTTTTCTTTTTATTTTTCTGTGCAACTTTATATTGATTTCAATTTTGCTTTTACTATTTATTATTTTTGCTTTCTATTTATGTATCTGTCTTTCTGTTGATCAAAAGAACAAAAGGAGTAACCATAATCTTAACAGACCTTTCTAATACAAAATTCCACCCAGAAGCTTCTGTGCATATTTAAATTGAATCTATAAGCTAAGAATCTATAGGAGATAACAAAGTTAGAAACTAAGAATCTATAGCAGATAACAAAATTAGAAGAAATCAACCAGACTTGATAGTAATTGTTCAAAGCTCAAGCTCTACCAGATCAAAACTTTGACTCTCATCCTTTTGAGATGAATATATTTTAATCTGCATACATTTGCAAAGCTAGGTTCAAGTTGATCTCCACTTCTTGATGGACACCTCTGTATGATTGGACTTGTGTCTAGTCTAAAGAAACCAGTTTCACTAAGCTGCTGATTAAAAGAGATTAAGTGTTTATTTGTGATAAGTGCTGTCAAGGAAGTTCCTTGGTATTGCCTTGTATATGACCTTGGTTGTAGCCACCACATCGTGAAGTTGACTATGACAGGATTTGAACTCAGAAAGTAAAGTTGAAAGAAACACCACAAAGCATTTTGTTTGACACTTTGTTTCCATTTGCTTGTTGGCTTAATAACAACAACAACAACAATGACAACATTTTTGTTTAGTCACATTGAAGAGATATAGTCATTGCGCCTGCAAGCTCTTCCAGATTCGTTTGGCCATTACAGTTGGCATTCAGCTTGAATTCTGTAGCTGATATTTAGGTTTGCTGGGAGGATAATACTGTTTGGGAGTGAAAGTATTGGGCCAAGTGCTTAGCACTGGCTCTGACAGCTAAAACACTGTTAAGATAAACAAGGAGAAGTGGGTGCATCAAAGGATTTAGGTATGGTTCACAGAGGTGTAAAAACATTTAGAAGAAATACAATTGTGCTAAGGCGGCGAGCTGGCAGAAATGTTAGCACGCCGGGCGAAATGCTTAGCGGTATTTCGTCTGCCTTTACGTTCTGAGTTCAAATTCCGCCGAGGTCGACTTTCATCCTTTCAGGGTCGATAAATTAAGTACCAGTTATGCAGTGGAGTCAATGTAATCGACTTATTCTCTTTGTCTGTCCTTGTTTGTCCCCTCTATGTTTAGCTCCTCGTGGGCAATAAAGAAATAAGAAATACAATTGTGCACACAGCTTGTTAGTTTATTGGTTGTTATAGTGTATTGGTGAGTAAACACTTGCTTATAGGTGATAGTTGTTTTATGCCATCCAGAAAGTTTGTGTATGTGGCTGCTATGTCATACCAGACATAGTAATATTTTAAGATAACATGCTTTTATGCTTTATAGGATGTGAAGCTGTTCAGGAATGGGGTAGCTTGAAGCCGACAGTCATCTTTTAGAATGTAGCTGTAGTGAGTTGTGTTGTTATGAAAGGTTGTCAGGGACCAACATTTGAAGAGTTTGGAGATAACTATGTGTTGTCTATGAATAGGGATGGTGTAGAATAATGATTATTGTTCTACCTGACACACATGCACACACAGGCAAACAGAGACTATGTGTTAGTGCTTTTGGGATTATGCTGTTTTGTCCTTAAAGAAAAAATGCCAATACAATCTTTGCTTGTGGAAGTCATGCTGGAGGTGTCATGATTGTGTACTGCATCTAACAAAGAAAGTAGTTTACTCCTTGTTTAATGGTGATAGCCAAAACATTGTTCGAACTGGTCAGCGTGCTGAGCAAAAGTAATTATCACTTTGCACTTGGAAAATTGTGCATATCATATTGGGGCATTTGATGGATTCAGATGGAAAAGGCATGCCTGGAGTGGATGTATTCTATGTGCACGTATGTGCTTTACAGAGCAAAGTTCAATGCCAAATGGAGAGCAAATGTAATGGCTTTGTAGGAATATAGCTCAGAGTATCAATGAAGAGGATTCCATGAAGTTTGTTGAGATATTCTTGGCAGACTACATTTTGGAAGTGACAAATTACAGTCTATGATGCATGAAAGTATCGTTTACTCCTCTGATATTGTGCAGATGTTCTGATAGTGTATAGTTGCCTCCTAATTGGTGATGGTTGGTGATTTTCTTCAGGTACTGTATAACTATCCGGTGATTTCCTCAGTATTGTTGTACAAACTATTTATATAATAAATGATCTTTGCTTTGTTCTCAAAAAAAAAAAAAAAAGGTATAAGTGTTTAATTAAAAATAAAAATATTTATTTTTTCCCTTTCTTTTTTCTTTATGGCTGTTTATAATAAATTTAATTTAATCAGATTTTTAGGAATATTATCTGTAAAAACTGTTTTATTTATTTATTTATTTATTTATTTATTATTACACATTCTCAAAGCAGAATATTATTCAGTTTTAAATAGAAAAAAAAAAGTTTTCAAGGGGCTGGAATAATTATAATATTTGATATCCAAATTATATTTGAAAATTTTCAAGTTTAAGCTAAAACTAATTATTTTAGAACTTGAGCAGTTAGGTTTAATTACATTTAAGTCGTGTATCTATCTTTTTTTTCTAAACTCATGCTGCTTTCTTTCAATAAATATTCTGATGATAGTTATTTAATTTCAAAACTTATTTCAAAATCCAAATTCAAATCCCTTTGCATTTTTGCAGCAATTGCTTCATAATGGTTCTGAAATTAGTTCATCAAATTGAACGACTCATTTTCAAAGAATGCACTCTGTAATCTATTGACAGAAATTTGTAAAGAGAAGCAGGAGGGTACCTTTCTTAAAGATCTGATTGAAGGGAAAACAGCTCCTCTGTATAACATTTTTCAAAAACCTATAATCCTTTATTTTTTTTAAATTTTCTTTTTAGCTTTTCAGTCAAGACACTCCAACTGGATGGCAAGACTCGGTAATAAATTTTGTGTTCAGTAGTTTTATTTTCATTTCTAACTCAATTCCTGCCAAGTCCCTCTTAAAACACTCACACACTAATTAATACTACTGTAAAAGTCTAGGATATTTTATCATTAATTATTTTGTCAGCTTCACTATCATCATTGTTTGGAGTGAAAAATGAACAGGCCACCATTTGAAGATGTCTTGTTTATGTAGTGTATTGTTGAGAGCAAATCAGTTTAGCTGAACCAATCTCTCTCTGTAATATCGACATCAACAAGAAACCACAAATGTCTCAAGTAGTTGAAATGAAGAATTTTAAACTTGTCACAGATCCACAATACTATCATTCCACAGCTTGTAATGCCTCAGAAAAATCAGCTTTTTTTTACCTGATAATTCTGTGTAATGTGACCAGCTAAAGATTGGAATGGATATTAAGAAAGTTGTAAGAGTTCACATCTCATTTCTCCACTTCTATAAATCTGAGCCCTTTTGGCTATTAGTATTTATGAAGTCACATATCTTTCAATTTGTGAAGTTATGCTGATGTGCACATCCTTTCTACCAACATCTGTCATTCCTTGTTTTGTACATTGAATGCATGAGATAATTCATTATAGAAACCCCACTGGCATGTAATATTAAATTATTATTATTATTCTTAAGGCGGTGAGCTGGCAGAATCGTCAGCACGCCAGACGAAATACTAAGTGGTATTTTGTCCATCGCTATGGTCTTAGTTAAAATCCCACAAAAGTTGACTTTACCTTTCATCTCTGAGGTGGGGGGCAATAAAATAAGTACCAGTTAAACACTGAGGTCAATGTAATCAACTCATCCCCCTTCCCTAAGATTGCTGCCCTTGTGGCAAAATTTGAAACCATTATTATTATTATTATTATTATTATTATTATTATTAAGGTAGCAAGCTAGCAGAGTTGTTAGCATGCTATGCAAAATGCTTGGCATCATTCCCTCTGTCTTTACATTCTGAGTTCAAATTCTGCTGAGGTCAACTTTACTTTTCATCCTTTCAGGGTCAATAAATTAAATACCAGTTGCATACTGGTGGTCAATATAATCAACTGGCCCCCTCCCCAAAAATTTAAGACTTTGTGCCTATAGGAGTGAGAGAGCAGTGTATGCCATCAAAGTGACACTGGGTAAAATATATGAAGCCCAGTATACCTATCATGACTACTCGTCTGATAAGGGTACACCAGGTACATGCATCACAACCATATGTGCGCAACATGGTGATCTCGTATCAAGATAAACAGTGCATGACCTTGTAGGTGAGGCCCAGTTATAATTTTCTTCAGGTCGAGTAGCTCATCCTGCTCAAAAGATCCCTGAATAAGGGTCATTTAAGGATGTTGAATGAAGTACCCATGTTTCCAGAGTTGAATTATTCAAACCCCAAAGAATCCCTTTCAACACATGACTATGATGCTCCCCTACTACTTCTGCTCGTGATCAGAGATGCACATATTGTTAGCCACTTAGGGACTTACTCAACTGGCTAAAGACAAACAAATCTGTGATGTTGAGCAGAATACTTGCTGTAGCCCATCTTTTATACCAAGACAAAACAATTCTTATTCTTGATTATTATTATCATCATTATTATTATTGAGTGAGAGAGTAGTGCATGCCATCAAAGTGATACTGCAATACAAATGTACGAAGCCCAATATACCCATCATGACTACTCAGCTGATAAGGGTATACCAGGCACATGCATCACAATGATATGCACACAACATGGTGATCACATATCAAGATAAACAGCACATGACCTTGCAGGTGGGGTCCAGTTAGAATTTTCTTCAGGTCGAGTAGCCCATCCCGCTCAAAAGGTACCTGAATAAGGGTTGTTTAAGGATGATGAACAAAGCACTCTTGTATCGAAAGGTGAATTATCCAAACCCCGAAATATTCCTTTCAACAAAAGGATATGATGCTCCCTTAATACTTCTGCTCATGATCAGAGATGCACATCTCGTCAGCCATCAAGGGAAATGCTCAACTGGTTAAGGTCAAAGAACTGACAAGCAAATCTGTGGTATTGAGCAGAATATTTGCTGTAGCCCATGTTGTTGTTGTTGTTATTATTATTTCTAATGTTCCTTTAAAAAGAAAAATAGTTTCTATCTGATTATAAATACCTTGAATTAAGTATTTCCATATAAGTTTAAAGTAGTGTGTGAGAGAGTGTATTTAGGTATGAATGAGTATTTAGGTATCTTTCACTTAATATAATATACCATCATTTCTAGAATTCTCTGTTTTATGCAATGAAAATTTGAAATTGAATCATTAAAAAATGCTAGTAGCAGCAGCAACAGCCCACATGTTCTCTGCAACCTCCTCATACGTACACCCTTTTGCTTGTTTATATTTTGATCAAGATTCTTTTATCATCCTATTGGTGGGGGTAGTTCATAGCCACTTTCCATATGGTGCTCATTTTAACACCAATGTCACAGTAACCACGATCGTGTTATTGTAGTGCTGCTCCTGCTGCTGACGTAACAGACATCAATATTTCTCAGTCTCTCTCTCCCTCATGTTTTTAACTGGAAAACCGATTTAATTGCATGTGTTTTACTACTCTTGTTGCTGCCATTATCTAACATATTTACATACCTTTGGTCTGCTGTCACTAAACTGATGTAAACTGTGTATATGTTATTCTAACAGTACAGTTACAGCTTCGTATATGATTCAACACCCATCACCGTATTTACATCTTTCACAAACCTTACTGCATACATAAACATTTTCAGGCAATTTCTTGTGTTGCTAGTTCCTACACTATCATGTTTTAGGAAGGTGGTGGGGGGTTGGTTCTCCTCCTCCTCCTCCACCACCACCACACACCTGCTGGAGTGTTGGAATTGGCTTGGCTTCACAAGCTTTTAAAACACCTCAGTTCCAGCCAATGAGAAGAAGGCTGTTCTGTATGGTTTCTTCAGCTGTTAGAAAATAACTGGCAAAATCTCATTCAAATCCTTCTCATCTTCGTCATTACTCTTTTACTCTTTTCAGTCATTTGACTGCAGCCATGCTAGAGCACTGCCTTTTAGTCAAACAAACCTACCCCAGGACTTATTCTTTGTAAGCCTAGTACTTATTCTCTCAGTCTCTTTTGCCGAACTGCTAATTTATGGGGAAATAAATACACCAACATCGGTTGTCAAGTGATGGTGGGAGGACAAGCAACACAGACATGCCAACATATGTTTTATCATTAGTTATTTTATTGTCAGCTTCACTATCATCATCTTATGGAGTGAAAAATGAACAGACCACCATCTGAAGATCTCTTGTTTATGTAGTGTATTGTTGAGAGCAAATCATTTTAGCTGAACCAATCTATCTCTGTGATCTCAACATCAACAAGAAACCACAAATGTCTAAAGTATATGACAAGCGTCTTTCAGATTCCATCTACCAAATCCACCCACAAGGCTTTGGTTGGCCCGAGAGGCTATAGTAGAAGACACTTTCCCAAGGTGCCACACGGTGGGACTGAACCCAGAACCATGTGGTTGGGAAACAAGCTTCTTACCACACAGTCACACCTGTGCCTTAAAGAAAAAAGAAAAAAAAAAGGAAATCATCTTTATAGAAGGCAAGGGCAACTTCAGCTGAGTTCAAATTCCACTGAAGTTTACTTTGTTTTTCATCCTTTTGGAGTTGATAAAATAAGGGTCAGTTGAGCGCTGAGATCGATGTAATTAACTTATCTCCTTCCCCTGAACTTAGTGGCCTTGTGTCAGAACTTGTAACCATTATCATTATAATTTATTATTGCTATTATTATTGTTATTATTACTATGGTTATTAAGGTGAGCTGGCAGAATTGTTGGCATGTCTGACAAAATACCTAGTGGCATT
>JAOPJW010005814.1:6136764-6147526 GCA_027122535.1 Octopus maya
TATTTGTCCCCCCACCATCGCTTGACAACAGATGTCAGTGTGTTAACGTCCTCGCAGCTTAGTGGTTCGGCAAAAGAGACAGATAGAATAAGTACTAGACTTACAAGGAGTGGGGTCGATTTGTTCGACTTAAGGCGGTGCTCCAGCATGGCCGCAGTCAAAATGACTGAAACAAGTAAAAAAAATGAACATGCTGGAAATAGAAAGTGTAGCATATGAAGGACTGGAGTATTTGAATTTCTTTTCACCAACGTCCATTTAGAAAATCAAAGCTACAAGAGAATCATACGTACAATCGCAGGTGCTACTACTCTGGGTCAGAATACATCTGTTCTCCTCAACGACAACAACCATTTTCATCATTCCCCCACTTTCTTAGAATCGAGGTTTCATGTAAACAATTATTGTCCCAGTGTATAAGATGATGTTAGACTTTGCTCTATTCATCTTTAAAGGTAAAAAAAAAAACAAATACTGTTTAAAATTTTGCACCTAAGTTTCGGTTATTTTTACTTTCTCAGTTCCAGTACCACCGAGGTCGACTTTGCCTTTCGTTCTTTTGGGGTTGATAAAGTACCAGTTGAGCACCGAGGATGACGTAATCGAACAACCCACACCCCTAAAATTGTACCTGTAATATAAAGAAAATAAATTGGAACCTAGTAAAACTGACATATTTTTTCACAACCCGAAGTAATCCCACTGTATCTATATAGTCATTTTCCTATAAATTAATATAAAACATTAATCCATTTGAAGTCACTGCAAAAATAAGATTTTACTTTATCACTTTATACAGAGCTTTATTGTTCGCTAGCGCAATCTCATGTATGTGTTCTTCCAAATTTGTTTATAAGTCTGGTTTTACGTCTATAACTTGTAAAAAAATGTGATCTAGATTTATTGAATTATACTTTTAAATTGGTTATATATTTGAACATATGGGGTGTATGTCTTTTTTATTTATATTTGAAGATTTCTTTGTAATTTCCTCGATTTTACCAGTTTTCAACAAAACAGATGAATATAGCTGCTTTTATCTTGATTCTTTCATAAAATGCTATTTTATTTTTTGTCTTCTATTTAAGTGCCAGCTCGCCACAAGTTCGTTTGATCATCTATATCGTACTTCCTTTAAATAATGGGTTTTGATTTTACTTTTATATTTGTTTTTGTTTTTGTTTTTTTATTACTTTGCGCCAGTTTAAAGCTTGGAATTGTGTTTGATAAAAAAAATTCTTTCAAGCTCACTAACTCTGAAGTCTAATATCTAAATCAAATTAAACTTTATTTTGTCGTCTTGAACCTATTGCATAACTATGCGATGTATCTAGATATATATGAGTTACTGTAACTGTAGCGAACTGACTTCAGTCGATCAATAGAAACAAGGATATTTGTTACAATTACACGGTTGAGAATTTGTTGTAGAGTGGGCAGTAACAACATTAGCCATCCAGTTCTTATTTAATTCAAAACCAGCGCTTTTAATGTAAATCTGGTAGATAAAAAGATAAAATAAATTTACTTGTTATTTACTGTTATAGTCGTTGTTGAGCACTAGCTCAGCCCCGAAATCAAAAGCATTCCAGCCATGAGCATTAAATCTTTTTCCCAGAACAGTGTATTGATCAGAACAAAGACACATTCAATGCACATATCATGAAAGTAGTATCTTACTCTTTCTCACTCTTGAACATGAGGGAGATGCTAACAGGAACCCCATCATCACTGAACGGCGTTCTGAATGAACGCACATGTTCAACATAACAAATACAGCTTTCTGTAAACAGTGAGAAAATATTTTATCTAGTCCCTACAACAACTCATTCTCTAAAATGCACAGTCATAACCCACAATGATGCAGAGCTCTCATATATGGGGGCGATGCTGCTGTTACACATACACACATTCTAGACGGTATGCCAAAAATTAGCCACTTGACCTACAGCCATAAAGTCATTTTCCAACACAACAGAAGCCTTGACCCACAAAAGTTACCTTTTCTCTCCTCTCTCTTAATCTTTCTTGCTGCAGCTATGTCAGTAGACTCTGCTCCTGAGAGCTATCTGATCTCGTGCTACATTCACTCAGTAATGCCGTTTTGTATGTCTCAAATCCTCGTCACCCTTATTATGTCCACCCATTCTCCACTTTCGGTCCAGTAATAGCCTCGATCTTCAATCCAGTGGAATGTAAAGGTAATGTTTCGTGGTTTTGATCAATTTTACTCGCCCTTCAAGAAAATCTATTTTGAGTCTATTAAAACATGTGTGCGCGCATGCATGCATTTACACACGCACACGCACACACACGCACGCACGCACGCACACACACACACACACACACACACACATACATACATACATACATACATACATACATACATACATACATACATATGTGTATATAATATTTTGGTCTTCAGTTGATTTCTTTTTTGCTTACCAAATAAGAACCGTTATTTTTGGCGTTCTGGTCTTTAGAGATTTACGTTTTTGTTATTTTTTTCATTATCTTTGTTTCTGCAAAATGTCCCTGCTGCTAAGATGCCAGCAAGTATTTTGAAATATAATATTAAAAAATATTTTATTAGCTTTAAATACCCTGGGCAAGACTTTTTACAATAAAAAAAAAATAATAAAACAAGCAAAAAAAGAAAAACAAAGCAAAAATATATTAAAAAAAAACAAAGATTAAAATGAAGCAAAGAAACATATCAGTTGATTTTGAAATATTGTTTTATTTTGCTGTGGGTCTTTGCTTCTATTATTGTTATCTCCTAAGTAAATTTTCACTCACATCCAACTTCTCTTGTGCCGTTATACGCTTTTCTTTATTTATCACAAATGAAATAAAGGTTGTGTAAGTCATGTTACCGTTTTTTTTTTTAATTCCAACTAATTGGCCGTTAGTTTTCCAGGAATTTCATACACCCACTTCTCTTCTACATCCTCCATAAAGGCATTTGTTGTATATTTTCCAATCTTTAACAGATGTTCTGTTTGGCTTGGCTAATTTAACACTCATCTCTGTAAGATACTTGCAACAAACAAACAGACACACACACCTACACAAAGATCTACACTCTCTTAACCAACATCTAACACCAATATAATAATGAATTTTCAAGTATCAAGACAACAATATATAAAATTTTTTTTTTTTTGTACATATGACCTCGTACAGACCTTGATCTGTTAAACATATCCAAGTTCAGTTTAAAATGAAATGTAAGCCAGAACAATTTAAGCCAAAAGATAAAAACTAAACCACCACTACTTTTGTTTTTATTTGGCCAGTGGTGTTCTCTGTTTCACTGTAATACAGTGTAAATAAATTGTTTTTCATCATCAAATAAACTTAATAAATATTACTGAGTTGTTTGCCTTAATTTCTGTTTGATTTGTCATTATTTATTTTTCTTTTCTTTTATCTGATGGTTTGGGAAAGCCTAATGATGAATTTCATATGATGCTTGGTCAAAAGAGACCCTCCAAAATATGTTTTTTGTGATGTGTATCTCGGGGCCCACCACTGGATCATGTCCTTTTTGAAGTGTGATGGCTTGTACTGAGAGCTATGGCAGTAGAGCACAAATTTCTGGTAGGGCTTCCTATACTTGACAGGTTAAAGGGTAGAAGCCATACTAATACAGACAACCTTTTATCAGAGTTAAAAATGTATTTGCATAGGACCAACATCCCTATCTAGAAAAAAAACCAAGTTACAGAAGCACCAAAAGACAATTCAAAGCTAACAAGACCTGGGAGAGGAAGCCCTTTTCTCAGGGAAGCATATGAAATAGCTGGCAGTGGGATACTGAAGTAGAGCTGAAAAAGCAGGGATCCAATGGGAGAGAAGCAAACAAGACAGCTCAGAATCAAGGACAATAGAGAATAGTTGTTGATGACCTATGCACCATAGGGAGGAAAAGGTTTAAGTGAAGCAAAGTAATCTCAGGGCAGGTGAGCTTCTGAGAAAATTATTTTGACTCAGTCCTGCAGATTAAAGCATTCACCAATTGTACAGTGATACTACACCTGTTATGCCACTACATTAGTAAGTTGTTTTGATGTTGTGGCACACATAAGTTATTATGAAATTAACCTTTTTGTTATCAAGCTAGCTGAAACTGCCTCTGGTCCTATGATACAATTCCCTGTTTTAAAACGATCTTATTTAAAATCTTCCATCAAAATTTCACGCTAATTTATGTTTCAACTGCTAGTTTAACAACAACAAACTTATTTTACTAAATTCTTCATTATTTCCAAAACTTAATTGAAATGAAGACAGTGTATTTCAACAGAAATAAAATAATAAAATGGTTAAATGTTATAATCATGAGTATTGTACAGTAAGAGTTACAGCATGCAACTACCAACTTTTTAGTATGATAATCAAGATACTAGTGATTGCATGCTGTAATAACTGGCACTCTCCACAAAAGAAAACAAAAAAACTAAATATGTGTGTATTTACTGCAGCTGTCCAGGTTTGTTAGGTGTCAGGATATTAATTCTGTATCTGATCATTGATATTGTATCTGTGGTCAAGATTTCTACTTTCAAGCAGTCCAGTCAACTCAGTTGTAAGTAAATACAATTCTGTATAGATTATTGAGGTATGCAATGACAGCAAATGTATAATTGGTAAGTTTACACTCTTATAATGCTGAGTGCTAATCCTCTTGTGAAAATCACTTGGAGAATAATGTACCTTGCTAAGCTGGCAGTCTTCAAGTAAGTTAAGAAACTCTTAATTCAGTTTTAAGATTGTTTGCATAATAATACACAATGTTTTGAAATGGAAAGTGCAGCATTTTATCTTTATTATCATTTAACATCCAGCTTCCATGTTGGCTTGGACTGGGTGATTTGTCAGAATTTGATGGGTTGGAGGACTATGTCACACTCTACTGTCTAGTTTGGTAAGAGTTCTATGGATAGATACATTTCCTATGTCAACTACTTTATAGAGTATACTGGTTGCTTTTCTTATGACTGCAGCACTAGTAATGATTGCTTCATAACTTACAAGGTGAAGGACCTAAAATAGCTCCTATAAGAGAGAAGCATATAAAAAGGCAGGGGAAAATACTTGAAATATAAAATGCTGAAGTCAAACAGAAAATTGAAATGGAAGAAATCATCTAATGCTTATTATTATCCAGTGGATGAAGGCAACTAGATGGCAGAGTCAGTAACATGCCAGACAAAATACTGAGCAGCATTTCTTCCAGCTTTACTTTCTGAGTTTAAGTGCCACTGAGGTCAACTTTGCCCTTTAAGCTTTCAGGGTAAGTACCAGTTTAAGGCGATGAGTTGGTAGAATTGTTAGCACGCTGGACAAAATGCTAAGTAGTATTTCTCCCATTGCTACGTTCTGAGTTCAAATTCCGGTGAGATTGACTTTGTCTTCCATCCTTTTAGGGTTGAAATAAGTACCAGTTACGCACTGGGGTAGATGAAATCTACTATCTCCCTATCCCAAATCTCAGGCATTGTGCCTATAGTAGAAAAGAAAATAAGTACCAGTTGAGCACTGAAGTCAATGTAACTGACTTGCCCCCTCTCTCAAAATGTCAGGTCTTTCTATATTTGAAAGAATTATTATTATTATACGTTTGTAAGACTGGTAGATTGGCAAAATCTTTAGCCCATTAACAGAACCATTAGCATCATACAGGAGTTATGGCCCTTTACATTCTAAATTCAAGTCCTGTCAAAGCTAACTTTGGCTGTTAGTCTTCTGGGATCAATAAAATAAAGTATTAATTGATATAATGAGCAGTTTTTACCAACAATTTCTGACCTTTTGCTTCTATAAATTATCATAAATAGGTGCAGGTATGGCTGTGTGGTTAAGAACTTGCTTCCAAGCCATGTGGTCTCAGATTAAATTCCACTGCACAATATTTAGGCAAGTGTTTTTTTACTATCCCTGGGCCAACCAAAGCCTTTTTGAGTGGATCCAGTCGACAGAAACTGCTCATTGTCTACATATGTACATGTGTGAGTGTGTTTGTGTGTACCCTTGTCTTGACATGTATGATTGTAAATGAGCATTACCATCAGACAAACAGTGTTGTTCATCAGTCTCCCATGAATAACATGTTTGGGCATGGGGAAATATTACCTTTCTTAGAAACAAGTGAGGATAGGTGACAGAAAGGGCATCTGGCATTAAAAAAATCCACCTTAACAAATTCTATTTGACCCATGCAAGCATAGAAAATTGGATGTTAATATCATATATGGTTGTGCACCATCAGACTGACCTCAAGAGTTTGTGCTAGTCATTACATCTCAAAAGCATCTTATGAAAGAGATTCTTATCTATGGTCTCTCACCTATGTGCTGCTTTGTAACCATCTGAGTGGCAGCAATGAGCAAACTTATCTATATTTGCACACGGTCTTTGTTGACACAGACAAGGCACATATATCTGTGAATACTCTAGTTTCTCTTCACCCTGAGCAGATAAATCTTTTGCCTATAAACACAGATACACCATACAAACTACAAGAATAGTTGCTATTCCTTAACATGTTTCCTCCATACAGACTGCAAGAACACTTGCTCTGCATATCGCCTGGCCATTACATCTTAAGAGCATTCTAAAAATGGTATATATTTCCCTAGTTGCCAATCTATGTACTTTATATGGTACACCCATTTAAGTAGCAGTGACACTATGTGATACTTTGAATAAACCTATGATTTCTGTAATAACCTCAGGGAATCTTTATCCCGTTTCTGTACACTCAAATTAACAGCCTTGTATGACCTGGCCTTCTGTCTGTTACGACGACAAGTGTTCCAGTTGATCCAATTAATAAACCACCAGCTTGTGAAATTAACGTGCAAGTGGCTGAGGACTCCACAGACACACTTACTGTTAACATAGTTCACAGAAATTCAGAGTGACACACTGAATGTGACGAGACTGGCCTATTGATCTAAAGGTACAACTCATTTTTGCCAGCTGAATGGACTGGAGTAACATGAAATAAAGTATCTTGCTCAAGGACACAACACACCGCCAGGAGTCGAACTTATGATCGTGAACCGAATACACTAACCACTAAGCCACTCACCTTAAAAGCCCTGAATAGCAACAATCTTAAAACTCTCCATTGTTATCTCAACTTATCTAATTTATCTTATTTTGCTTCATTTATCACCTCACCACCATCCAACATTCATCAATTATTTATTTACCTTATTATTATTTAATAATTACATTATTCATTTGCTTATCATCAACAATGGCATCTACAGGCGAGCATGTGTTCTAGGCATGCAATAATATACATACATGTGTATTAAGTACTGCAGATGTCATGAGTGTAAACTGAAAACTATGCAGGTGTCAAAACACATTAGGAAATGTTATATGCCGGCAAATTCAATATGTATGAGTTACACGCCTTTAATAATCAAGCTTCAAAATGTAATAATTCATTTCTTATATTCCAGAAAGGCGGCGAGCTGGCAGAATCCCTATCAGCATTTCTTCTGGCTCACATCACGTTCAGAGTTCAAATTCCTCTAAAGTCGATTTTGCCTTTCATCCTTTTGGGTTTGATAAAATAGAGTTCCAATCTAGTCTTGGGGGTTGATGTAATCGAATAGCCCTTCTTCATTTTCAGGTCCTGTTCCTACAATAGAAAGGAAATATTAAGTATCCCCTGGGCTGTGAGCTGGCAGAATCGTAATGCGCCAGGAAAAATGCTTGGCGGCATTTCGTCCATCTTTACTTCTCCCTTTGACCATCTGTCTTTAGTAGTTACCTGCTTATGACCATGATTCTAACTGATAGTACCTCTCTCTAACACGAGTTGTCACTCAATAAATAACTGAGTTGTCACCAAGTGACTAACTGATTTTTGCTTGGGGGTTCTTGTTTTTATAACTATCCAGAAGGATAGACATATCGTTGAGAACAATGGATTTCATTGGTGGTACTTGTTATCTTAATTCTAGCTTTTGGTGAAGTAGAAGAGGTTAGAAGAGTCAAGTGTTGAAGACATTATTTCAGCCTTGCTAAGGCATCTGGCAAATGTAAACTGTCACAGAAAAGCTATTGTTCCACCGTGAGAAAAGTTCTGTTGAACTGTTACTTGAAATTTGGTATTTTTGGTTCATAATAGCTGTGAGGCCAAGGTATTGGTTGACTTAGTTCATGATCATGAATTTTCCTTCAGTCATTACATCATACATCTAAATCATTACATTATACATCTAAGGCATACATAAATCTGCTTGCCTTAGCTTGCTTAATTAACACCAGGTATCATTTCTACTGGTTCATAATACAGGGTGTCCACAAAGTCTAGGTACATGGGGATTAACACATACTTTTAAAACAAAACAATTTTAATTAATTATGATGTTAATAAATAATATTTTCAAAATGATTTCCATCATTTTCAATACATAACTTGATGTGCCTTGCAAAATTCAGATGAACTCGATTAAATAAGTCTACATTGCCATCTATTTCAGCACACTGACTGGTAATGCATTCGATCATTCAATCTGGGTCGAAAAAATAACATAAATAAATTTAGAAAAGTAAAGTATTTTTTTTATCTAATTTAAACAAAAGTAAAAAAGGAAAATTATCATTTTTCATATTTAATTATGTTATGATTTTATTTACTCTATGTACCCCAGACTTTGTGAACACCCTGTAGATTAGGAAAAGCAGGCACTGATAAACAAAACTTGCTTAACCCTTAGCATTTAAACTACCCATATCTGACCCAAATATTCTACCTGTTTTATGCTCAAACCTGGCCAAATCCGGCCCCCCACACTTACATTTTAATGTTATTCTGAAAATAACATTAATTCAAAACAATGTGAATAAATAAGCATAACATTTGGCAGAGTCATCTGAATGCTAAAAGGTTAATGGTATGCAATGTCCAAATTTTCAAATACACAAGGGTGGGGTTAAGTTGATTACATCAACCTAAGTACTCAGTTGGTACTTATTTTATCAACCACAATAGGATGAAAGGAAAAGCTGACCTTGGTTGAATTTGGACTCAGAAAATAAATAGGTGCCACTAAGCCTTTTATTGGATATGTTAATGATTCTGTCAGCTCACAACCTTGAATTTAAAAGTAATAATAATGAGCTTATTGTATACAGTACTCAGGGGTACCATATAAAAAGGGTAATAAGAGGACAGACTGCAGTAATAAGTAAAGAAAGATAGTAATGATAGCCAGAGGTACATGCACAGTACACTAGATAAAACACAAAAAAGACAGGTCATGCTTGAGAAGAAGATCCATTGAGCCAAGCAAAATTGCAGTCGTGGCAGATACCGGTGTTACACAAACGGCACTCATGCCAGTGGCATGTAAAAGCACCCATTACATTCTTGGAGTGGTTGGCATTAGGAAGGACATCCAACCATCAAAAACCATGCCAAATCAGACTGGAGCCTGGCGCAGCCTTCCAGCATGCCAGCCTAGTCAAACCGACCAACCCATACCAGCATGGACAATGGACTTTAAATGATAATGAGATGATGATGATGATACACATATATGATGGGCTTCTTTCAGTTTCCATCTACAAAGTCCATTCACAAGGCATTGGTCAGCCCAGGGCTATAGTAGAAGACACTTGCCCAAGGTGTCACGTTGTGGGACTGAACCTGGAACCATGTGGCTGGGAAGTAAGCTTCTTATCACACAGCCATGTTTTTTACAAGACATAAGGTCCCTTCCTGTGAAAAGATGTAGTGTTCATGCCTCTTTCAAGGCATAAGTAGTGTGACTTAACTGAACTTCCATGAACTAAGAATTAGGACCCAGTTACAGTTTTGATTCACAAGAAGCTGATCTATTGCTCATTAAAATACTGAATTGAATACTGGTTTCACATTTTGGTACAAGGCCACCAATTTCAGGAAAGGACCTAAATTGATTACATTGACCCCAGACATCAAGTAGTACTTATTTCATCAACTCCCGAAAAATGAAAGGCAAAGTCAACCTTGGCAGAATTTGAACTCAGAGCGTAAAAATAGACAAAATACCACAAAGCATTTTGTCTGGCATATGAATGATTCTGTCAGCTTGAATTTAATATGGATTCTGTATTCAAAAACATTGGAGTAAATACTCTGCAGTATTTAGTTTCATCCCACTATGTTTTGAGTTCAAGTCCTGCCAAAGTTAGCTATGCTTCTCAGCCTCTTGAGTTAGATGAATTCCAGGTACTATTTTCTTGTGTTAATTTAAGAAATGATACTCTTTCCTATAAATTTCTGTCAAAGTTAGGAATCAATATTGTTGTCTCACTAAGGCGAAAGGAAGTGGATATAATAAAGGTAATCAATTTTAGGATATTAATAATTATTATTTTATTGATCTTAGTGGTGGTGCTATGTATAAAACATCTGTGCCAATGCTATGTAAAAAATGCTTGTGCTGATTCCATGTAGAAAAGCATCTGTTTGGGGCCATGTAAAAAGCACCCAATACACTCAGTAAAGTGGTTGGCATTAGGAAGAGTATCCAGCCATAGAAACCATGCAAAAAGAAAAAGTGAACTGGAGCTTGGGCAGCCCTCTGGTTAGCTAGCTCCTGTCAAACCAGCATGCCAGCATGGAAAACATTAAATGATGATGGTGATGATGAGTGGAATTTGAACCTAGGAAGTGTGAATAAATACTGTGATACATTTAACAATTGGCTTTAATATTGATTTCTAACATAGGTACAAGGAATTA
>JAOPJW010005814.1:6991077-7001674 GCA_027122535.1 Octopus maya
GTCCTCAGTCAAATCGTCCAACCCATGCTAGCATGGAAAGCGGACGTTAAACGATGATGATGATGATGATGATATAGATATATAAAAATATGAAAATGTTGTTCAAAGACAAGTCATGGCTGTGTAGTTGAGAAGTTTGCTTTCCGACTACATGGTTTTGGGTTCAGTTCCACAAATGCAGCACCTTGGCCAACTGAAGCCTTGTGAGTAGATTTGGTAGATGGAAACTGAAAGAAGCATATCATATGTATGTGTGTGTGTGTGTGTGTGTTTGTTGCTTTCTCTTTGACATTGCTTAATAGTTGTAAGCATGTGTCACCATCATGCAAGTGGTGTCTCTCATTCCCAGTCTTCCTTGAAAACATGTCTGGTCATGGGGAAATATTACCTTACTTGGAAACAGGGGAGGGTTGGTGACAGGAAAGGCATCTGTTGTGATTCGAGGGAGTTTTGAATGTTATTTCTAGCTCATTGAACAACCACTGTGAGCCACAATTCCAAACGGAATTTCAGTGGGGAAATTGTTTTTAGGTTGAAATATTCACACTTGATTTTACTAGATTTATTTGCCTAAATGTTGACTTTAAGCCCTTTGATACCAACCCACCTGCAACCATCTCTGATTTTATGATACTAACTGCCTGTTTAAAGTGATCTGAATTAAAAAATTTTTTAATCAAAATTTCATGTTAATTTATGTTTCAAACCCTTTTTTTAATAAAGGCAAAATTATTTGATTAAATTCTTCATTATTCTCAAAATTCAGCTGTGTATTTCAACAGAAAAAAATTGTAGCAAAAGGGTTAAAGATGTTAATGTTTAATTTATAGTAGGCTGTCGACGAGATTATGTAATAAATTATGTTGTTAATAAGACATTTTTTTTTTTTCTTACCATATGTCTGGAGGGAATCAAGGTGGAAGAATTAGTAAAGTAGGGATATAGAAATAAAATTTTTAAAAAAATGTTTTAGAAACAGACTTAGCAGCTTTGTCTTTGATTTGAGAACGAGATATATTGCATGTGTGTGTGTGTAAATCTATGATTTTTTTGCCTCTTTTTGCATCTTGATTAAAGTTAGAATGCTATTCAATAGCAACTGTCCATGCATCGATGTAAACCTTTCAAATACAAGGAAATTAAAATAATCTCAAAACAAATAAAAATGACCTTGAAACAAATTAAAACTGGAGATATTTAGATAAAACATAGTAGAAGTCTGTTTTGAATTATTTGAACTTAGGTGATTCGTTTTAAATTTGAATTAATTTCAGCATTTGACTTAAGCATATAATGCTTATGGACTATGAAAGTAAGTTTTGGGTGAGCCTCAGAGAAACATTAGCTTGTTTCAAGCTACAAG
Organism: Octopus maya; assembly: GCA_027122535.1. NCBI lineage: Eukaryota > Metazoa > Mollusca > Cephalopoda > Octopoda > Octopodidae > Octopus > Octopus maya. Next base: position 6,992,441 of record JAOPJW010005814.1, read on the forward strand.
TATCGGTATTTCTCGAGTGTGTGCTGCTCTCTGACAGATTTGTGGTCAAGCCTGTAGCAGTGGTGTTCTTGATGCCTGGACTACATCCTTGCTCACTGCTATCAAGGCACAGATGGTTATCTGTAAGTGTGACTGCAGGTCCAGTGCATCTCTCTTGCCATCTTCCAGGGCTACAGATTTTCTGTTTTGTTCACCAGGATCATAAGGCAGACTGACAAGTCTTATGCCTATTAAATATGATGTCTATTAGCACAACAGTCTAATCTATTGTTATCAGTTTTCCTCCTATCAGAGGAGCTTTACACCTTTTTTTATCTCCTGTCTGTATTCACTTATCTGGTGTTATTTTGTAAACAGGAAGCAACTGAGATCCATACAAGAAGTCTGCACTTCAAAGTTGTGTGCATGTACTCCCTGCCTCTGAATATAAGAGGAAGGTTTTGGAATCTCAAAACACCAAAACAAATAACAGCAGATAATTAGGTACACAGAGATTGTGCATTATATTTGCACTGCAAAGGTGTGTAAATATATTGAGGGATTTGTTCATTGTTTAAACAAATGTCTACAGTGAACATCAGGGAGTCTGTTTGAAAGTTTGTATTTTATCTTGATACGAAAATGATTTCATGGAAGCAAGTGCATTTACAACTTGTGTTTTGTTACTGTGTTTGTATTTCCAAAAACAGACGATTCTTGAAAGATGTTTTGACACTTGTTCAAGATGTCTCAATATGGCTGTGCAGTTAAGAAGCTTGCTTTGCAACCTAGTCATTTCAGGTTCAGTCCTGGTGAACTGCACCTTGGGCAAGTGTCTTCTACCATTGCCTTGGGATGACCGATGCCTTGTTAGTGAATTTGGTTGATGGAAATTGTGTGAAAGTCCATCATGTGTGTGTGTATGTGTGTGTCTTTATCTCTCTCACTATGCCTCTCTCTCTGTTTGTCACTCCATCACGACCACCACTACTTAACAGCTGTAATTTAACAGGTTAGTAAAAAGAACAATAGATAAGGACAAAATAAAAAAGAAAAGTATTACAGGGGGTTGGTTTGACTAAGACCCTACAGATGGTACCCCAGCATGGCCACAGTCCACTGACTGAAACAATTAAAAGATGGAAAATAGATTGAAAGTAAACTAAAAGTAATATATAATTTGTTAGTTAAAGATAAAGGCATTGAAAATATATGATTTAATGGTATTATTTAATTAGAAGTATAATCTACTTTGAGATTATTTTTGATTTATTTCAAAATAATTTTAATTTGCTTTATTACCATTTTAATTTACTATGGAATTATTTTTAATTTGTGATTTAAAAAAAAAAGAAAAGTTGTTTTTTGTTAATTCATCATTAAATTCTGTGAATCTCAATATTCTAAGGCATGACATTTTGCATGTGTTTCCAAGTCTTTTGTATGGTTTCATTCATACCTGCCTGCACATCTCCTGTCACCTTCCTTTTCTTCCATTTTCACTCAGCTTGAATCGGCCATATTCATGTCACACAATCATGCTAGGATAGATGTCACACCTGCTACTTTATTTCAGCCATTGACAACGCAGTAGTCTTGCTGTTTCTTTAGCAGATTCTGATTGGTCTTTTTTTGGATACTTGATTACGTAACCTGCAAAACTATTGTTCATTTTCAATGCAAACATATGTCTTGGCACATGCACATGTGTGTGTGTGTGTGTGTGTGTGTGTGTCTCTGTGTGATTACATATGTTTAAATGTTCTAGCTTTTCAATGAAAGAGGAAGAAAGTACACAATACATGTATAATGCTTATATTTATATATTGCCATCAGGGTTTCATGCCTCTCTGATTTCCAACAGTAAGAATTGCACTACATGAGTCACAAGCAAAAGATAATAAGTGCGTGTGTATGTGTATCTGGGTATGCATGCACATAAATGAATGTATGTATGTATGTGTGTATGCATATTTGTGTGCATGCATGTATGTGCCTGTGTGTACATTCATACACATGCATGTGTGTGTGTGTGTTTTGGTACGAGTATAGCAATGTGGTTAAGAAGCGCATCTTACCACCACATGGTCCCGGGTTCAGTCCCACTGCGTGGCACCTTGGGCCAAGTGTCTTCTACTACAGCCCCAGGCCAACCAATGCTTTGTAAGTTTGGTTGATAGAAACTGTGTGGAAACCTGTTATACATATGTATATATGTTTGTGTCTGTATTCGAAATAAGCATCAGAATAACTCTCTTAATGATGGAAATAATCAACTAAATGTCATCAGAAAGGCCAAGGGAGATCAGCCAGAAATTTTGATTGATTAAAATTTAATACAGAATGCCATGGGAGAGCGAGTCTCATTGAAACTCTACACTAAGTGTCCAAGTACATATTTTACTATTAAAACTTTTATGCGACAAGTAACCCTGAGCATCCTCTCACTCTAGTCACTCTTTCAAGTGGTAATTTGCAATTGTCTTATTATTTTCTCTAGTCATCAAAGAACTGCAGCAGTTGAAAGACTGTTTCTCTGAACAGGTTCAATAAGACCGGAACATGTCCATAGTTGTTACCATAATGCCTTAATAACTGCTTTAATCCTAGTTATGATTGAAGATGTATATATATTTAGCTGCAAGAAAATAATGCAGATGAGCATCCGTTATACTTTATAGGTGCAGGTGTGACTTTGTGGTAAGAAGCTTGCTTCCCAACCGCATGGCTCTGGGTTCAGTCCCACTGCGTGGCACCTTGGGCAAGTGTCTTCTACTATAGCCTCGGGCCGACCAAAGCCTTGTGAGTGGATTTGGCAGATAGAAACTGAAAGAAGCCTGTCGTATATATGTGTGTGTATATATTTGTGTGTGTGTGTTTGTCCCCCCCCACCCAACATCACTTGACAACTGATAGTGGTGTGTTTACGTCCCTGTAACTTAGCGGTTTGGCAAAAGAAACCAATAGAGTAAGTACTAGGCTTCCAAAGAATAAGTCCTGGGGTCGATTTGCTCAATTAAAGGTGGTGCTCCAGTATGGCTGCAGTCAAATGAGTGAAACAAGTCAAAGAATAAAAGAAAGAACAGCTGCTAAAAGAAGCCCCCCTCCTATCTCATCTCTCAGCCATTACTTGTGTTTATAGCCATATTTCTTATGAAGAAAGTATAGCAACAGAAGGACAAAGAGTAGAAGAACATGTTCAAGAAAGAGAAAGGTTAAGTAGAAGTAAGTCAACCGGAACTCAAGTCTTTTAGACATGGCATCATATATTGTTTTAATTTTTGTGCTGTGACAGAACTATGTGGGAACTGACATAGTCACATAAACTAGAGGAAAAATATTACAGGAAGGAAAGAGTTCATGCTTATAACTGGACTGGACAGAGTGTTCAGAAATCTGGTTAAAACCATTCATTGGTGAGGGAGTGTGGTTCACAAGCCTTGGCTCCTGTTTGTTTAAATTTTGATGGCATCTAATATTCTAAGAAAGTGAAACTTACTTTTCTGCTGTGAAGGAGTGTTCTTAAAACCAAGTGTCTGAATAGGAAAAGCTGGGGGTTAGCATGGAGACAAGGTTATATGATAGATGAAAGGAAGATGGATGATTTAGTGACTGTAAATAATCCATATATGAATTAGTATTCCTTAATATTTTCACTTTATTTACCAGTCTTGTGGAAAATAAATGGCAAAGTCTTTGGGAGATGCTTGATGAATCATGAGAATATTTTGGATTACTAGTTTATTTATTTATCTTGTATTTGGATGACGATGGCAGTGCAGTCCATTCTGGAGTATTTTTAAAAAAGTAACTTTAATGTTTCATCTTTTTCTCTTTATTTGGGATTCTTTACATATTTATAAGATTATAAATTTAATCAAATAGGTTATAAGATGATGCTTGATTTAGGCTAGTTTTGTAGGAAACACAACTGGATAAAGTATATTTGATAGCTATTTTATCAACCCTAGAGGATTATAAGGCAATGTAGATACAAATGAGAAAGCATGAATGTAAATATCCTAAAACATTTAGTCAAGCACTCTTTCATTTGTACTATTTTTTTAATTAAGCAATATCAATTACTCACTTAAGCACAAAACCTATATATTCATAAAAAGCAAAACAATAAAAAAAAAAACCCCTGAGAAATGAGACTAACATTTATACCCTCATCAGAAGAATTATTAAGGGAAGTGAATTAATTTCAAATTGGAATCAAAAACCAACCCAAAAATTCTCTTCATTTAGAGTATTTTTTCTTTATAGCACTGGATATTGTTTTATTTTTTGTCTTTATTCTGTGAAATTCACATTAAAAATACACATGTATGCACACACAAGTGTGTGTATGCACATGTATCTATATATTAATGTTTCACTGTATGTGTGCATATATATGAAAGTACATAGTTTTTGTGCATGGTATGCACATACATGCATGCATCTACACATACCTGCATGTGTGTAAGTGTACTCTGTGTCTGACAGTATCTTAATCTTACATTTTGTTTTGGATAAGCTTCTCATAGTCTAGTAGTAAATTATCTCAGCTATTTTGAATATTGATAAATTTCTCTTCTAAGTCTTTTATGTACTTCAAACTATTTTAATACCACTTCGCCAACCTAGTTTCTCCACCACCTCTTCCCAGCTCATGCAGTCAAGTAATATTCGGAATATAAAATCTTTTACAGTAAGTGGTCAAGATGCTTGACTAAGAGGAGTAATTGTAAATAAATGTGTCAGTTGCAGATACTCAGATTTAATATATCATTTCAGATTTGAAGAATTTATATTTTTTAAGGTTATTAATATCATCTAGTTATTGGTAAGAAGTTGTAAGTCGCAAGATTAACATGGAAAGTGAATTAAAGTAAGAGAAACTCTTTGGCTACATAATGTACAAGGTGCCCAACATTTGTTACTGCAAGTTTTAGCAGTTTCTGATTTTTAAAAAATATTATTCATATTCCTTGATGATAGCCTTGTTGGACATGTTATGTCGAAAGAGTCCTTTGGGCCAATCAAATAGTTCACTGAGCCTCAGAAACATTTTAGTGTTATTCTTCATTGTGTGAGGGTGATTTACCTTCATAAAAGATTCTTCTGTAAACAGAATTCTTCTTACAAAAGCAAATGCAAATACAAGTCTCTTAGAGAAGTTTCACTGACACAAAATATAACAGCTTGTGCTGTTTCTTGTTTTATACACATGATAAATGTTACGCATACCAGTATTTTAATTTAAGGCTGTTTCAAGTGCAAATATCAATTTTTGTTCTTGCCTGGTTAGCTTTTCTACAAATCAGTAGATATTTTGTTTATTGATTTCTATATCAGAACAGCTCAGAATGTCTGGGGTATTTGTCACTGAAGAGACTAAATTGTGTTGAAACGCCATGTTTGGTGACAAAAGCCATGTAATTTTAACACACAAGTTTCTCTGGAAAGTTTCTCTGAAAGAAAATATTACAGCTAGTGTCATTCCATATTTCTATACTCATTATATGTTATACACACTGTCTTTTTTAAATATGCTAATTTCCAGGCATTGATATATAATAGTTACTTCTCTATTTTAAAACTGTTAGTCTGATGAAGGCCTAGCTACACCAGGGGTTCTCAACCATTTTTTTATCCATTGACCCCTTTGATTTCTATTTTACTTGGGTGGACCCTTATAACCATTCAATGTTTAAAAAAATCCCATTATATTGTGTTCTGTTGAAGTATAATTAATTTATTGGAGATAAATTTTATCAACAAAATCCTATGTGGACTCCAAAGGGTCATATGGACCCTTGTTAAGAATCACTGCTCTATACCCCCTTAGATTTGGGATCAAGTTTGATGGAATGTGGTTGATGTTAATATTCAATTTAGATTGTTGCATGTTGATACTTGTAGCATTTTTATATTTTTTTTGTTTATTGTGTTATGCTATTGTGTAATACAGTCTAGTGAGGATGAAAGGCAAAGTTGACGTTGGTGGGTTTTGAACACAGATGATTTATTCCTTCATATTGTCATATGGCTAGGCATTTGTAAAGGATGGAATACAGTTGATCAAATGGTTACAACTTATTTCATCAATCCTGAAGGGATAAAAGACAAATTCAACTCCATCAAGGTTTAAATTCAGTACCTTGTGGTAAAGTAAAAGGTAAAGCTACTTTCTCAAATCATACCAACTCATAAGGGCTGGTTTCCTAGTTTCATGGAATATATATTCCCAACCTGGATGGGATGCCAGTCTGTCGAAGGATTACTCATTTTTGCCAGCTGAGTGGACTGGAGCAACATGAAATGAAGTGCTTTGTTCAAGAACATAATGCATCGCCCAGTCCAGGAATTGAAACCAGAATCTTATGATCATAAGTCCAACACCCTAACCACTGAACACTAACCACATGACTAAATACTCTGGTACATTTAACCCTTTTGTTACCAACTGTTTCTACTGAAATACACTGCATTTTTTAATAAATAATTTTGAAAATAATGAAGAATCTAGCAAAATAACTGTTGTTACAAAGCAGATTGGAACATTTTGCTGGAAGGCTTTACTTTAAATGATTTTAAGACTGGAAGTTTGCATCATAGAGCCAGGTTGTCTTGAGTAGGTTGGTATCAGAAGGGTTGGTTTCATGGGCTATCATTATTATTTTTTTATTCCGAGTATATGGAATGCCATAAAAAAACGTTTCCGGTTGTTATGCATGTGTAGGATGTATAATGACATAAGATCTTAAGATGTGCTGTTCATCATGGTTTTTCATTCCCTGAGAATTTTAGTTCTGAGTGAAGGTTAGACATTTCATGAGGGTTTATTATTTACTATTTTATAAATAATAAATTTTGTAGAAGCCCTTTCTTTATCAATTTTATTTATTAGATGTTAACCCTTGTATTGCTTATTCAAATTTCATGCTAGTTCATAGCAGTTTTCTATTTCTAAATGATTTTAGTCATTTATATATATTTAGTTATTCTTTTAGAAACTACATTTTCGATCCATTTTTCATTCTAGCATGAATTGATATATATTTTTTCTGTTTAATCATTTATTTATTTTATTGCAAAAATTTCAATATTTTTAAACATAATATTAAAACAGTTATTTTTTTTTCTGCCAATCTGGATTTAGTAAGATTTGAAATCATGACTATAATCATTAATAATCCATTAATAATTGTGTCTCATGAAAAATTGGCAAAAGGTTGTTGAACATATGGATGCTCATAATGCTGTATTTGTATTTGTTTTACAGAACATTTTTGTTCATATATATATATAATCAATATGAGATTTAATTTAGCATTTTATACTAAAATATTTATGTTTACAAAACATAAATATACAGGCACAGTTGTGGCTGTGTGGTAAGAAGCTATTTTCCCAACCATGTGGTCTTGAGTTCAGTCTCACTGTACAGCACCTTGGGCAAGTGTCTTCTTCTATTGCCCTGAGCAATAGTATATATATATGTGTGTGTGTGTCTTTGTGTTTGTCCCTCACCACCGTTTTACAACTGGTATTAGTTTGTTTATGTCCCTGTAACTTAGTAGTTTGGTTCAAGAGAATAATGTAATAAATAAGTATTGGGGTTGACTAGTTCAGCTAAAACCCTTCAATGTGGTGTCAAGTGGATGAGCTTCTTTCAGGTTTTGTCTACCAAATCCACTCACAGGGCTTTAGTTGGCTAAGGTGCCGTGCAGTGAGACTGAACTCAAGATCACATAGTTCAAAAGCTAGCTTCTCAACCACACAGCCATGCTGTCATGCTTCCACCTATAATAACTGTTTGCATACAATGATTTTGTTCATATGCATGGAATCCTTTGTGCTTAGCCAAACTTTCAGTTTTGTTCTTTCCTTCCTGCAAGAACATAGTTTTTTTTTAAGCATCAAGAATTATCAACAGTAGGCATGATAGGGTTAAAAATAATCTGAATGGATTAGTCAAAGGTCATTGCTATCAGTGTCAGAATGTAAACAAGGAAAAGATTTTGTATTCAAATCTGCCATAACAGAAAAAAAGCAGAATCAAAACAAACAAATGCTTCTTCTATGAATTCTGTATTATTTTGTTTCTGTTGTCAGCTGTCAAGATATTAATACAAAATAATTACTTTCAGGAGGTAAATTCATTTCTGATTCAATTATTATTGAAGTCCTAGCAAAGACTAAAACAAAATATAATGTGAAATTATAACTAGGATACTATTTATTGTCTACTAAATATATATCATCGTATGTTTTTATATCTTGTTGTTCAGTTGGTAATAACTATGGCAAAGTTCCAAGTTTTACTTATAAAAAAAATATAGGTGTTAAATAGAGGTGTTTTCTTGTACGTTTTCCAATTAGCTGTTTCTCGTGTGAAAAAAGCCAAATATCACCCTATGAATATCTATGACAATGCCGGCATTCTTAAGTTATATTTAGCCTAGTCAAACATGCAGTAACATTGAAAAGTTTATTATAGTCAACTTGACCTCTTTGGACAACTTAAATATTGTTCTACAGGTGGAAACACGATAGGCTTTCAATGACTGATAGCTGATGGTAGAACTAGGTCAAGAAAAACCTGCAGTGAAAGCTGTTGCAAAATGAATCACTTGTCTGATGTGCTAAGTTAAGCAATGCCTTGCTGTTTGAAGGAGAGGGAATGACAAAGAAGAAGAAGAAAGAGCAGGATAAAAGAGACTAAGAATATTTTAAGTTGCTGCAGCTTTGGCTACAACAGAATAAACTTGACTATGTTTATTAAATACATGAATGTTTGAGATGAGTTATTGTTAATGCAATTATGATATTTTGGACTTTTAACCTCAATTTTAGAGTTGAGATATCATCATTATCACCATTATCATCACCATCATCATCATCATCATCATGCTTTCATGTTGGACTGAAAATGCAAACAAATGGCATTGTCAGGAAGCCAGTGTTTACAAACCAGCAAAGATAAAGGAAATTTGAACTCACACAAACACACAAATATGCATGCACACGCATGCGTGCGCGCGCGCACACACACACACACACACGACACATATGGTATGCTCCTTTCAGTTTCTGTATGATATATTCACTCACAAAGCTTTAGTTGGCCTAAGGTTATAGCAGAAGACCCTTTTCTCAAAGTACCATGCTGTAGAACTGAACCTGCAACAACATAGTTGGGAAACAATCTACAATACATTCACTACACTTTCATAATGTTGGTCACTGATCATCATCAGGTGA
>JAOPJW010005814.1:7048257-7058927 GCA_027122535.1 Octopus maya
ACAGTTCAATATTTGGGCTCTTGTCTATCATCAGAGAATAGAAAATATCTCACAGCTTGGCCTACAACAACTTCTTGTTATTCTACTCCCTATTAAAGAGTGACCAAATCTTTAGACTTTATACTCATTGCAACAATCAAACTTATCGACATTCTTTGAGTAATTGTTACCAATACAATCCTTCACCAATTTCCTTGGTTTCCAGAGTTTATTTTAGTTTTAGTTTTGGGTAATTATACATAGTCTACAGAATTATGAGTTCCACTTGGCTATTTTGCTTATACTTATTTCTTTAAATCAAACTCTTCAATAAGGCCTCCAGTTGCCAATAGTAGTGTTTGGGAGATTTCAAAGTTATGTATCATAATTTTTGGAGAAACCTTAGTGCCTCTTTCAGATCAATTTTTAATTATTTTGATACATTTCATTAGTGTGGTACAGAATTTGTTTCATGTTTAAATTCAATGTATTGAAATGAAAATGCTATTTAGTTTAGCTGTTAGAGTTTAATGATTTAATAATTCTGAGGATTTTAATTTACCTTATAAATGTTCAGAATAAAAGTTTTACTTTGGAAACCATTTTGTAGAAAGATTAGTTTAGATTGTATTTATTGAATTCTTTAAGTTGCATTTCATATTCACAAATATATATTGTTAGTGTTGTGTCTCAAGTCAGCTCTAATTGAGCTGAATAATTATCATATACTTATCTTTTTGTATATCTAGAAGTACATTTAATGAATGTGTCCTTCCTAAATTTGGTCTGTCAGGTGTGATTTGAGAAAGATTTAGCTACTATTTCTAGCAGATTGGACAACTTCATACATGTTTCTTTGTGGGCTCACTATGTAATATTTAAAATTCTAAATGATTCAGTGTATTACTTCCATTTTTTTCTTTTGTTAATCTACCATATACTTTTGTCTTGATATTCTGGCTACAAATACAAAACGTATGTTTCCCTGAACAAGATCAAAATTTACTGAAGTTTAAAGTTTCTGAATTAGTAAATCTTAGATAATATCAAGGATACTTTACTTCTATGTAATAGGTTTTGTAATATGATACCTTTATATAACAATAAAACTATAGCTAAGAAGACATCATAAATGTCAGAAGGCTGTTTTAATATCAGAGTAAACTACTAGGATTTAAATCAAATGCTTTTATGTTTTGTGAGAAAATTAAATGTATTTTAACTTATGATTCTGGACAGCAATTATGATTAACTTGTTAAAATATATAGATATGTCAACAAGTAAAACCTGCTAAGACTTTTGAAAGTATTATGAAATTTTCACATTGTTTATGTGGTAATACATAGACATTGCTACAAAATTTTAATTTAACATCCATGGCTAAAGAAGAAATTGTTTATAATTTAAACCTATTATTGTATTATTTGAATAGCAAATACTTAATGATTTTTGAAAATGAGGAAAAGTTATTGGTTTTGATTTAAAGATGATATAATTCCTTGAGTTTTGTGATTGGAATTGCAAATTGATTGAAAAATTCCTTGATACTGATTTCTTTCTGACTGGAAAGAGGAATTATGAAAAAAAATAAGATTCAACAACATTGAATTGATTAAAAAAAAAACCCAATTATGGTCCAGCTGGATAATGGATAGGACTATGTAATATGCATTGCCCAAGATTTTAATTTTCATTAGCAAACCAGGTGTGTGTTTGGCTTATATTTTAATTAATTCCATTAACTTTGCCATCTTGCAGTTAGTATTTGCTCCAACTTTTCCTTTTATAGTTGAATAGTTGGCCTTTAAAGAAGATACACAACACTGAAAGATCTTGCTCCTGTAATTCATGCGAGATATCTAAGCACCTTTGAACGAGTAAGGAGATGGTGTTGGGGTTGAAGAACTGAAATATCATAAATATTCCTAAAACTTTTAGTTAAATCTTCTTTTATAGGTTGTTATTTTTATAATTGATGTGATTCATTCTTGATTACATGTTGCTTGTAAGGTCATCAGGCTATCTCCATCATATTTGATGATACTTGCCTGTCAATAAAGAATACAAGCAAGCAAAACATCAAAAAAAAAAAAAAAAAACTACAACAAAAAGTAAGGAATTAGTTATTTTTGAATTCACTTAAATCTATTATTCTAGAAGAGATTGTCTGAAATTGCAAATGTTTGTGTCAATCAATAAATATTCCATTAAAAATTCATTCATAATGAATTTTATAATCTTTATTTCAAATACTTTTAACATAATTACTGAGATTTCTAATACAGAGAATATAAAGAGTAAATTTGTTATATAAAAATTTTGTCACATATGGTTACATTCTGAGCTTTTAAATGTTTATTATCTGCTTTGATATAAACTTTTTTTCGAGGTGTTATATTCTTATTATAGAGATGTATTCTTGAAGATCTTGCCATAATTTGAAATTACATAATATAAAACATATTTTCTCAGTGGCTTCCATATAATGTGAAAGTCTGTGGAAAATAGGCTCCACATTATGAAATTTCATATCACAGCAAGATTTCCTGGAACGCAACATTACCTTATCGTATGGGATGCTTGTTTTTTTTACAATAAGCATAGTTGGTTAAAGGTAAAATGTGATGTTATTTGTTCAAATTTTCATTTATTATGAGAGTTAGATGTGTATAAATAAATCTTTTTTGTCAGTTATACAAACCATATACATTCAGTAACAGTTTTTTGTAGTGTATTTCCTTGCTATTATTGTTGAGAGAACACAATATTCAATGTGTTATTTATCTTCAGGCTTTTGTTTTAAGATATTCTGTATGTTTATCCTTTTTTATTGTATCAGGACTAGTTGTTGTAATATATTTATACTTTACGCTTTTCATTTGTTTCAAGTGATATAACTTTTCATTTGTCAGAGACAAATAGGTTTTCAGTGATATCTTTAGTAACAGAATAGATTAGGTAAATGTTTTAAAGCAGTTGATGATTTGTATTTTGGAAAGTTTTATCCGAAAATGTATTAGCAAAGTGGGGAAAAATAACTCAAAGAATTTTTTTAACATTTTGAACCTATTGTTGTTTTTTGTTGTTTAAATTGGTAGGTTTTATGTTTTTTTATTCTACCTTGTGGTTGCAAGAATAAATGCCATCCTCTTTCAGATACACATGGAGATGGTATGTATGGTGCAGATGAAGGAGTGGTTTTGACTTCTCCTCCCTCAACATGTGATCGTGATGAGAGCTATGCAAAAGGGATTCCGCCGTACGGCTTGCTGACACATTCATCACAAGATGGGTTTTCTTCTTCCGATAAAACAGGTGATGTCACTTCTCCTGCTGATGCTTGTTATGAGTTTCATACTGCTACACCTGACATTACTTCCCCTCCATCACCTGATTCTCATGGTGATATAAGTATTTTATCAGCTCAAGGGCAACAAGTTCAATCTTCGTCCCTCCACGAAAGTGTTAGCCCGCATGTAATTGAAAAGGATGTAAAACCTCATACGATAACTTTATGTAGTACTTCGGCTAATCCCAAACCCCAAATTACAGGAATGGAGTTGAATATTGAAAAAACTGAATTTCCTTCACTGCAGGGTTTAGAAAGTTGTGATAATGGTACCAAGTCTTTCAATAAATCTCAGTGCCTGCCTTCTGAAACAAATGTCAAAAGTATGGATGTAGTAGACAGTTCTAAACCTTCATTAGAACATGTTTCCGAGCTTGAAGTTGATGTCAGCAAAGCACCCCAGTCTGATGGAGCATCTGCTGCTAGCAGCAAATCTGAAGGGAGCAAAGAAACTTTGACATTAATTTCATCAGAATCTTGTCAAATATCTATTACCAAAACTGAAGAAGAAAGTGATTCCGAATCTGAAGAAAATTCTGTTATAGAGAGAGATCCTTCACTGCTGGACTCTGATTCAACAGGTTACGGAGACCAGAAGTCTGACACTGATAGCTCGTATGTTGAAGAAGAAGAAGTGTCAATTTCTGATTCAGATGAATCAATTCCTTTTGGAAACTCTGATAATAAAGAAACAGAAAAGAAGAAATCTTTTGATGAAGAATTAATTTCGAAACAAACTGCTGCTGAAACTTCATATATTGAAAGTCAAGAAAGGATGCCTACATTTTATACTGATGCTTTGGATTCTCGACAAAATCATGAAGCATCCAGTACAAGTGCAGACAGCAAGAAAGAGTGCCAAAAAAGTGAAGTTATTGCAAAATCTAAGGTTGGTTCACTATCGAGTAGTGACTCAACTTCAGATTCAGCAGCAAGTATCATAGAAACTGTACCTCAGAAATTGAAATCTGAACTGTCATCAATGTCTCAAAAATCTATGTCAAATGTAGTAGAAACTTCAAGTGCAGTGAAGTTGTTATCGTCAGTTGAGGAAGATGATCCAAATTTTCAGGAAGGCCCTCAAACTGTTGAAGACAGTTCTTCAGATAGGGATGAATATATGTATACATCCGATATTGAAGCTAAAGTCATCCAAGAAAAAATTGAATCTCTCATTTCAGAAGTAGCTGAAGAAATGAGAAAAGGTCAATGCTCATTTGATGAAACAATAAAGGAATATCATACAGAAACTCTTAAGGCATTAGAAGCTGTTGAGGGTGATAATCATTCCTCAGGAGATATGCCTGATGAGAGTTTGGAACAGTACTATTCTTTAGATGAAACTCACAGTGTTGACAGTAATGAGACACTTGAATTTGCTGAAGAAAGTGCTGAAATGAAAGATACAGAAATGGTTGTGACAGCAGACATGACAGCATCTGATGATATGCTGAAAAAGGTTGTGGATGACTCTAAAAAGAGCATTGAAGAAGAAAGTTTGAAAAAAGGTGTCCCTAAGATGGATATTGGTAGCTTGTCTGAGTTGGAAGTAGTTCCTTCTAAAGTTGAAATGTCTATTTTGGAAGATAAAGTGGTTTCAATAGAAGGAAATCCAACAGAGACACAAGAAGCCCACAGAAAAAGTATGGAAGCATGTCCAACTGACAAAGCTCATATACAAGATGTAAGTGTGAAAGACCAAAGCAAGGAGGCATCAGAAACAAGCAAGGAAGTTCAATCATCAGTTGAATGTTTGAGGGAAATGAAAACCAAACCAAAGGAGAGCGATACCCATTTGGAAGAAGACTCACAAGATACTACTGGTATATCTTCTGGTACTTATCTTGGGAAAAGATTAAGCCTTGTAGAGTTTATGGCAGAAAGTCCACGGGAAATGATGGAAATAGCTAGAAGAGGAAGCATCATGGACACAAAGTCAGTTTTTTCTGAGGTTACACAAATGAAGCCAATAGAATCATCTCCCATAGTAGTTAAAGAGCAGACAGCAATTTCAGAGCCTGCACCCACATTAATAAAAACGGATGTAAAATATACAGAAACTTTACCTCCTCTAGCAAAAGAGGAAATATTTATTGAAAAGACTGCACCTTCTGAGGTTGAAGAAATAAAAGCAGTAGAGACTGCAGAAATTGTGGTTAAAAGTGCACAACCTACAGAATCAGTTTCTCTTTTTGAAGAATTAGAACAACCTGAAACAACTGCATTTCCTCTAATTAAAGAAGAAAAAGCTATTAAAATGATCCCATGTACTCCACCGGAATCCATTATACATGAAGTAAAACTAAGAGTGACTGCACCTTCTGTAATTAAAGAAGAAAAAGCTATTAAAACGATCCCATGTACTCCGCCTGAACCCATTAAACAAGAAGTTAAGCCAGTAGAAACTGCACCTGCAATGATCAAACAAGAGATAAAACAAGATGTTGAGGCTGCACCTTTAGTTAAAAAAGAAACTCCAGCAGAAACTACGCCCACAGTGATAAAAGAAGAGGTAAAACCAGCAGATACTGCACCAACAGTGATAAAAGAAGAGGTAAAACAAGTTGAAACAACTCCTACAATGGTTAAAGAGGAGGTAAAACAAGCGGAGACTGCACCTACAGTTGTTAAAGAGGAGGTAAAACCAGCTGAGACTGTACTTACAGAGGTTAAAGAGGAGATAAACCATTTAAAAGAAACAACTTTCGACTCACAAGATATTGCCAGTGTCCCTTCTGATACTTTTCTGGAAAAAAGACTAAGTCTGGTAGAATTTATATCAGAAAATCCATTAGAAGATATGGAATTAACCAGAAGTGGA
The DNA here is from genome assembly GCA_027122535.1 of Octopus maya. Classification (NCBI taxonomy): domain Eukaryota; kingdom Metazoa; phylum Mollusca; class Cephalopoda; order Octopoda; family Octopodidae; genus Octopus; species Octopus maya. The sequence goes on from JAOPJW010005814.1 coordinate 7,054,408, forward strand.
AGCATTATCAAAACAATTGAACCAGACAAAACTGATGATAATCCTGGTGATGGTGAAAAATCACACATGAAAAATGGTATAAATCCCACAAAAACTGAATCTGCTGAAGTCAAAGAAGAGACTTTATGTGCCAGTACTGAACCCGGTGAATTTAAGGAAATAACAAAACTCCCCTCTGTTACGGATAAAGATGAAGCAAAATTAAAAGAAACTGCCAAAGATGATGAGCCAAAAATATTTGAAAGTGCTGTTTCTATAACTGAAGAAAGTATAAAACCAACTCAACCTGTTCCTGCAAACATTGAAGAGGAAATGAAAGCAGCAGAGATTGCATCTGCAGAGGTTAAAGAGAAAATAAAGCCAGAAGAAATTATATCTATAGATGCAGAGGTAGAGGTAAAACCGACAGAAGCTGTGATTATGGAGAAAGAATTAGACAAGATAACTCCAGATATAAAAGAACTAAAATCTATGAAGATGGCTCCTATAGAGTTTCCAGAAGAAACATTGATTGATATTGCAGATGACGAGCTAAAACATGCAGAGATTGCACCCATGGAAATTTCACTTCCAAAGGTCGAAGAAGTAAAACCAACGGAAACTGCATTTACAGAGATCAAAGAAGTGACGCCTGCAGGAGTGGTAACCACAGAAGAAATACCAGCAGAAAATGTAGCCACAGTGATAAAAGAAGAAATAACAGCTTCAAAGTTTGAAGCAGTGATGATGCCTGTAGAGACAGCATCTGAAGAAAGTATAAAACCAATAGAGACAGGACCTTTAACTGCAGAAGTGGAAGTAAAATCTGCAGAAATTTTAAAGACCTTGGCTAAGGATGATGTTGAGGTCAAAGATGTTGACATTATTGCATTTCAAGAGAAAGATGAAATAGAACCAGCAGATACTAAACCTCCTGTGATCAAAGAAATGAAACCAGCGGATACTCTACCTATTGAAGTCAAAGAAGAATTAGAGTTTGTAGAGGCTCTGAAAACAACAAAACCTTTAGAAACCCTACCTGTGGAAGCCACTGTGGAAGTAAAATTGTCTAAAACTACTCCCATGGAAGAACCAGATCAAATGAAACTTTTAGATGGGGCAACTGTTGAAATGAAGCCTCCAGATTCTAGTATTATTCATGTTGAACCTGCCAGTGTGACAGTGAGTGAAGGTGTGAAACTGACCGATGTTGCTGCTATAAAAGAAGATAGCCCTGAAGAGGTTATGTCTAGCAAAGCAAAAGAAGAAAAAAGTGGATCTGAAATGATGGCTGATTCAGATGACAAGAGTACACTCTTGGTCACTGCACCTGAAGAACAAAGTAAAGCTGCACATGCCGAAGTTATTATTGAAAAGAAAACAATTGTGGAAGTTCAAACCAAAGCAACTACTGAAGATCCTTTGAAGGGTGCAGAAGAAATAGCTCTTGATAAAGAAATATCTCAAAGTGTTACTAAAGAGCAGACAGATGTATTGGATGCACCGTGTGAAGTTGCAGAGAAAGTAAGACCTGATACTGGTGATGAATCATTACCTGTTCAAGAGAATGTTATGCATAGTGAACATGAATCTATCACAACTGAACTTGCTAACAAGATAGATTTAGAAAAATCTGAGTTAGAAGATTTTATCCAAATGGGTCAACCTGAAAAATCACCAAGTTCTAGTTTAGCAGTTGTTAAAGAAGCTGATTCTCATAGTTTAAGTGATCAAATTGACTCATCTATTAGCTTTCATAGTAAAGACATTGAGAAGGAAGCTGTAATTACTGAAGTACAGGATGAACATAAATCAAGTAGTATTGACTTAGTTACCGATGCTAATTTAAATGCCTTAGAGGCACTGAGTTTTGAAACTGTAGTTGAAAAGCCAGCTGATAATCTTTCAATAGCTGATCTAAAAGAATCTGAGGCATCAAAAGATGCCTCTAAGACTGATGAAGTCGCAAAGAGGATAACTGAAGCTACAGTCTGTGAGGTTGTAGAGAAAGTACACCCATCTGACTCCGCAACAACTAAGATTGTAGAGAAAGTAAATCTGAGCAGTGCTGCAACAGCTGAGCTTGTAGAGGAAGGAGGAAAAGCTGACACTACAACCTCTGATGTTGCAGAAGTAATCCAATCAGTTGTGACTGCCGAAAGTAAGTCTGATGGTAGTGAGGAAAAATACGAGGATAAGGACATGAAACAACCATCGAAACATACACCTGAAACAGTGTCTTCTGAGCAAGAATTGGAGTCTACTAAAAATGTGTGTGGAATTTCACTGCAAGATGTTAAACCGTATGAGACTGCAACTTCTGTTGTTGCAAAAGATCTAATAATGCCTGACAATTTAACCGATGATGTCAAACCATCAACCGAAACTGCACCCACAACTGATTGTGTAAAGAAGGATGATGATGCAGTCGATGCATTTATTGCACCAGTAGCATCCATTCAAAATGAATCAATAGCAAGACAGTCAATGGAAGAAAGTCAGATTGACAAAACAACTATGGTGGAAAAATCAGATGCAGAAAAGTTAGAAGCTGATCTTCCAAGAAGTTCATTACAAGAGTTTGGCCAGGAATATGATGAGAAAGGTGATGAAGTAGAATTAAGCAAAGATACTCATGCAAAAGTAAAGGATATGCAACAACCTGATGTGAATGTAGTTAGTATCAGTAAAGATGTAGTAGACTTATTTGATTCAGGGGCTTCGTCTGAAGGGATTAGTAATATAGAAGGTACAGATGTAGCAATTGCAAAAATTGAAGCTAAAACAGTTGAAGAAGAAACAAAACTATTAACAGAGATTAAATCAGAAGAAGTTCAGAAAGTTACAGTTGCAGAACCTGCAATAGAATTGGTGCAAGAAGAGACATCTGCTAAAATTGTTCCTGGAGATATTGAAGTGAAAGAATCACAGAGAGAATATGAAGAAATAACATGTGGAAAAGAAGAAGAGATTATTAAACCAACCGAGAGTACACCACCATTGGCTAAAGATAGTGTGAAATCAGTAGAAAGTGTAATTTCAGCTACCACTGTATCAACTGAGGTTGAACAAGAGAAATCTAAAGAAACTGAGTCAACATCTATTAAAGAAAAATTAACATCTACAGAGACTACAGACACCACAGTCGATGAAGAAACAGTAAAATCTGCAGAGGTTAAAAAAGAGGAAAAACCAGCTGAGACTGCTCTCGCACTTGATAAAGATGAAATCAAAGCAGAAGAAACTTTGGTTGCATTAGTTAATGAAGAAGTAAAACCAACAGAAATTGCACCTTCACTGATTAAAGAAGAAACAAAACCAGTTGAGACTGCACCGCCAGTGGCTAAACAAGAGGTAGAAACTGAAGGAAAGGAGAGTGATAGCCATTTGGAAGAAGATTCACAAGATATTGCTAGCATACCTCCAAGTACTTATCTTGAAAAGAGACTAAGTCTGGTAGAGTTTATGGCAGAAAGTCCATTGGAAGTAGTGGAAATAACTAGAAGGGGAAGCATCATTCAAACAAAGGAGCCAGTTGTTTCTGAGGTTACACAAATAAAGCAGATAGAGACAAAATCTGCAGAGCAAACAGCAATTGCAGAGCCTGCACCTACAATGATTAAGGCGGATAAAAGAGTGCCAGAAATGACACCAGAAGTTATTCAAGACGACAAGCAAACAACTCAAGAGGTTTCTGAAAAGAAACATGCAGAAGATCTAGAAGAGAAAACTGTGGATGCCATTGACGATTTTGAAAAAAAATCTGTGGTGGCTCCCAAGGAGAAACCTGTGGGAGCTCTTGAAGAGAAAACTGTGGAGGCTCCTGAGAAAAAACCTGTGGAGGCTCCCGTGGAAAAACCTGTGAAAGCTCCTGAGGCAAAATCTGTGGAGGCTCTTGAGGAGAAACCTGTGGAGGCTCCTGAAGAGAAACTTGTGGAGGCTCCTGAGGTGAAACCTGTGGAGGCACCTGAAGAGAAATCTGCTGAGGCTCCTGATGTGAAACCAGAGGAGGCTCCTGAAGAGAAACCTTTGGAGGCTCCTGAGGCAAAACCTGTGGAGGCTCCTGAGGAAAAACCTGTGGAGGCTCCTGAGACAAAACCTGTGGATACTCCTGAAGAGAAAACTGTGGAAGCTCCTGAAGAGAAACCTGTGGAGGCTCCTGAGGAGAAACCTGTGGAGGCTCCAGAGGTGAAACCTGCAGCGGCTCTTGAAGAGAAACCTGTGGAGGTGCCTGAAGAGAAACCTGTGGAGGTTCCTATGCAGAAACCTGAAGAGGCTCTTGAAGAGAAATCTGCAGAGGCCGCTGAGATAAAACCTGTGGATATTTCAGAAACAAAGACTGTGGTATCTATTGAGGAGAAACCTGTGGAGGCTCCTGAAGAGAAACTTGTGGAGGCTCCTGAGGTAAAACCAGAGGAGGCTCTTGAAGAGAAACCTGTGGAGGCTCCTGAAGAGAAGCCTGTAGAGGCTCCTGAGGTGAAAGCTGTGGAGGCTCCTGAGGTGAAAGCTGTGGAGGCTCCTGAGGTGAAAGCTGTGGAGGC
>JAOPJW010005814.1:8979335-8989638 GCA_027122535.1 Octopus maya
TCACCCTTGAGAATTTCAGGTTATCCTTAGTATCAACAAAGGTTTTAACATGTCTGCCATAAAAATTCCCTCACTAAGTTGATTGCATATGGTCTACATTTGTCTTTCATTTCTTGACATACTGTGTGCTAATAGGCCCCTCTCCAACCCATATTCTACCTACTCTGTTGTACCACAAATTTTTATGATGTTACCTACATTCTTTCTTCTATGCAATAATTACTTACCTGTTGTCACTTCTAACAACACTTACCCTCCTATGCAAACGTTACCATCTTCCACTTCTCTCTAACTTTTTGGGTGCAAGTGTCATGAACATAAAGCCTAAATACCTCATGGCTGCATCCATAAATAAATATCTCAAAACCATTTTCCAACAGGAAAATAATAATCTCATCTTTAACGATACAAAACAGTTTCCTATGTATATCAATATAACTAATTTGTAACTTAGTCCCAATACATACCAACAACATGCAAATTTTGAAAAGTTATGACAGATACTTGGTGTCACAATCTCTGAGAATCTCTTATGATGGCTTCACATCTATAATTTTATCAAAACTGCATCCGAATAACTTGGAATCTGTCTTAGAGCCAGAAAATATTTCAGCCCTCTACAAAATGCAAATAAAGCCTATGTTGGAGAACTATCACATACATGGGATAGTATTGTTATTTCTACAACATCCTAGAACATATTGTCGTGAGTTACTCAACTACTAAGAGTATATATGTTATTGCACTAGTAGCTAAAGGGGGTTTTAGTTAAACCTCAGTGTAAGCATTTTAAAAAAATTGTCATGTATTTAGGTAGACAACATAATTCTAAATGTGTCAGTTTACCTTGCAGTCTGAAAACAGGTACTAGATTATCTGGGAATGTTACTTGTCACATTGTTATTTCAAGTGGATATTTTAACTGGACTTCAGCATTAACTTCTATGTTATGTCTCAGATAAATGGTTTAAGACCTGCCACTAAAACACAACTAAACATATGCAGGACAGATGTAGGATATGTATGTATTTATCCTGATTCGTTGAGCAGAAGTGCTCAACATATTCACTATATCTTCATTTAAGTTTTTCTCAAGAGCATTCCTGTTATCAAAAACATTCTAGCCATGATCATTTCATCTTTTATTCAGTCTTAGTGCATCCAGAGTCATATTATCCAATGTCCTTCCATCTGCTTTTAAAATTGTTGACTATGATTTGGCCGTTATTTCTAGCTGCTCAAGTGGCAGAAACGTTAGCATGCCGGGCGAAATGCTTAATGGTGTTTCGTCTGCCGCTACGTTCTGAGTTCAAATTCTGCTAAGGTCGACTTTGCCTTTCGTCCTTTCGGGGTCGATGAATTAAGTACCAGTTATGCATTGGGGGCGATGTAATCGACTTAATCCCTTTGTCTGTCCTTGTTTGTCCGCTCTATGTTTAGCTCTTTGTGGGCAATAAAGAAATAAGAAACATCCTCGTTGTTCTTATCCTAGGTGAAGTGAATTAGTTCCAATCAAGAACTGAGACTGGATGCAATTTGTATTTCTCTCTCTCTTCCCTTCCTAATGAGTTTATACTTTCGTCAGTTATGAACATCTAACGATCATTGCTAGTTGAAAACTTATTATTAAGGAGACAAGCTAGCAGAATCATTGGCACACCAGACAAAATGCTTAGTAGCATTTCATCCAGCTTTATGTTCTGAGTTCAAATTCTGCTGAGGTTGGCTTTATCTTTCACCTTTTCAGGGTCGATAAAAGTACCAGTTGAGTACTGAGGTCAATATAATTGATTATCACTTTCCCTCAAAATTTCAAGCCTTATGCCTATATTAGATAGCATTACTATTATATCATGAAAAATCCCAGCTTTATTTTGCTGAGTATGATGGAAAGTGTTTGTTGCCCACAGCCAGCAGACTAAGGTGACCCCTGTTTACTGATCATCCTTCAAGAACCCTGTGGAGGATTCTTGCATTTCCAAACAATGATGATTTTTGTAGTTGTTCTATCTTTATATTTATTCATTTTTTTTTTCTTTTTGAAAACCATGTTGGTAGTTGGGTAGTGATACTTTCAAGTGCACCAATCCTATTTGTATTGTTTCCACTTTCTTCATTGCCCACAATCTGCCTATTACTCACTTCAATTTATGATGATGATGATGATGATGATGATGATTTCATCCAAGACTACTGACAACATTATCTTTTATGGTTTCGAGTATTACTACAAAGCTAGCTGCTTCTTTACTAGCCCTTCCATAGACTGTATTTGAAATATGCATTTGCTATCCTTGAGTCCATTCATTCCAGTTATACTTGCAATGTGTCTCCAACTATGTCACTCCAATTTGTGCATACTTCTCTTCCAGAATAAACAGAGAAACCCTATGTAGTTGATTAGCTTGCTAGAAATAGCTCCAATATCTTCTACCATCTTTAAAAAAAAAGGGGGGAAAACGTTGGATGAGGTAGTCCTCTCTAATGGACTGGTTGATGACAGCTGGAGTACCTTTCTTGATAGATATGCTGGTTGGCCTGAGTTTAACAACAAAAGATCAGGAGCTTTCTTTTGTGGGCCAGAATCAGGCAACCTGTTTCAATGTGGTTTCTGTTGTCTGCATCATAACTTCAGCCTCTCAGCATGTCTGCACAGAGAAAATCTTCAAACTATCCAAATATATACTTGGCAATCCATCTCTACTGAGCAGTATCCAGCCCATACGAAGTTTGGAAGATTTGTGACCTTGTTCCAAGTTATGTACAGGATCTTGTAAAGACAGTATTACTGTTCTGTGAGTTGTAAGGTAACAGCACAACATATAGGAATAGAGCCACAACATGACTGCTAGAAATAGTAACGAAATTTTCTTCAAACTACAGTCCATTATTTTGTAAAAAGGAAAGTAATATATTGGATAATGTAGTTCTTAATGCCTCTAAAGAGATGAAATGGTCATGATTGGAATGCTTTTGATTATAAATTTGCTGAATCAAGGCTAAACTAATCAACAATAATTTTGTAATTGCTAAATTTCTATCAAATCAAGCAGCACCAACCTGTCTGAAATAGTACAAATGTCTTGTTTTCAAAAGTTCTGAATTAAAATCTTCCACCAAACCTTAGTTATCATTAAGCTAGTGTTTAGAACAAAAATTGTGACTACGTTAATTTACTAAATTCTTTGTTATATTTAAAATCAATTTAAAGAAACAGCATCTCAACAGAAATATAGTGACAAAAGGGTTAAACAAGAAAAGATACATTGGATAACATAGTCTTAGAAACTCCTAAAGATAGATGTTTATGGCTTAAAGCCAAAATTCTTATGTACAGTGTAGCTTGTGTGTGATTCATCCAGTAATTTAAAACACCAGCACAAAAATAGCCTAAACATGTAATGCTTCAAACAGAGAGAGACCAATAAACCTGTTTTGAACTGTCTTCATAAATATTTCTATGGCTCCCATGTATGTACTTGGAGCAGATTCTACATCTTCATTGAAGTATTTAAAATCTCTTCTCCAAAGAAATAGAAAATCTACCTCTAGTGTGTTCATTTTTGAAACAGGCCTTTTTAAGGCCATCAACTCAACAAGCAACATATAGAACCTTTCAAAGACTATTCAGTTTAGATATCTCTTTCAGTTATTGTTTCTTGTTTTTTTTTTATTTTTTTACTGTGACAAAGAATTGCTATAGTGTCTAGTCAATTTCCTTTCTTTCTGTTTCCTCTTGTGTTTTTCTGTATTTCTACATTTTATTTCACAAGGGATATAACATCTGCTCTCATTTTCTCTTTCTCTCCCCCCCCCCCCCACACACAAAAGAACCTTGAAAAAAAATCAATGTGCTGACAACAGTCTATTTAAAAACAAGCTGACTTGATTTTTTTTTTTTAAATCTGAAATAAATCTGCTGCTTAGTTCAGTTTAAAGTAGTTTTTATTTATTTAATGTTGATCTCAACATTTTTTAAAAATCATGACATGAAAATAATGTTTCAGTTATCTGCATTGCTTTATTACCACATCTTAAACAAATCAAAGAAGGAGCCACTGCATAGCTACTCAACCATTTAGAAATAACAACTACATTTCTCTCAAGTAACACATAATTATCTTTAAAAAATGAAAAAGAGCATATTTTGTAATGCGGTCTATAGTAGAAGATACTTGCCCCAATGTACAACACAGTAAGATTGAACCCAAGACTTCATAGTTAGAAACCAAGCCTCTTAACACAGCCCTGGTTGTACTTATCTAAAATGACATTAAAACCTAATATATTGGATTATAATCGACTAGCTGCTCCTTTGGCAATTGTGCAACACTGCATGTTATACATGATAATGCAAGGTATTTCAAACAATTTAGGTACAAAGTCAAAAGATCAAAATGATTACCATGATTATCCATGAAATTTTTTTTTTCATGGAACATTACTGGTTATTTACTTTAAATTGCTTTATAATATTATCTACTGCTTCTGTCAAATATTATCTTGTCACTTCTTTCTATCATCAATCTGATGTAATGCATTGCTGGTTTATTTACTCTAAATCATGTTATAACGTCAACTGTCTACCACTTCTGTCATGATATGAAGCCAATGGAAAGCTTTTAGAATTTAAAGAAACAGAAAATTCAAGTGTTTGCTGGTGTATCTTTAGTTCATTTCCAACCAACTCTACTAGCTATAATGGACTTTAAGTCTTTCTCTGCTCTTATTTATTACTCAGTTGGCAGTACACCATTGTTGATATAATTTACATGTAGAAGATTGAATATACACCCTTACTGTTTGCATAGAGAGCAACATAGAAACTTGTCTCAAGAAGTAAACACATTTACACCCACACATTTGTGTGTGTGTGTGTGTGTGTGTGTGTGTGTGTGTGTGTGTGTGTGTGTGTGTGTGTGTGTGCACGTGTGCATATGTGCATACACACACATGTAGCTTGCCATTGATTATCAGCAGGGAAACAAATTTTAAAGTATCACATATACTTCCTTATGGTATGGATTGCTATTAAGTATATTGTTTATGATATATATTATTATTACACAGCGTGTTACAAATTTCCAAATGTCATTGATGACCCTTGAAGCTTTTTTTTTTTTTTTTTTTTACATAATCAGAGAAGGGCAGTGCCCACAGTCCTGTATAGGGCCTCTTGAGACTAGCGAGAGGGGTAGGAAGGTATCCTCAGACTGGATACATAGCCAAAAAGCTTGCAACAAATAATTTCCATTAAAGACACTGAAAGACAGGTCAAGGACTGAGTCAACCAGTCCAATAGTCTACAGCAGGATTTGAACTTGGGATGCTAAGATCTAGAGGAAATACCACAAGGCATCCTATTCAGTGCTCAAATAATTCTGCCAGTCCACCAGCTCTGGAAGAATGTAAGGCAAAGTTGACCTTGCATGTATTTGAAACCAGAATGCAAGCCAGAATAAATAGCACAAGGCAATCAGTTACAACCCCACTCCACTTAGTCATTACCCCCACTCTAGCTTTTATAATACATCATTTTCATTATCTAAGACAATGGAATTTAAATTATTGCATTTTACAGCAGAAATATCTTCTGTTATTCAGTTTTTATTTATGTCTAACATTAATTAACTTTCCTTTATGAAGTTCATTAATTGTATAATTTTCCTTATTTCAATCATAATTACACACACATGAACACACAAACACATCAATTTTACATCTGCTTTTCCATAAGGGAATGGATTGAGTGCTTGGGTCATATTGTCATGGTCCATATCATCTTACACTTAGTAACAGAGATCAACTCACTTTTGTGTTGTATGCTGCCAACACTAGAGAGACTACTATTCCATTTTGAGCATGGATACCCTTGCTATCACCAACCACTTTACAGTGTAGCAGGGTGCATTTTATTATCTCACCAGCATTACGAGTGGTTGCCCCTTGTGAAGAGGACTGAAAATCTCCGCTACTCTGTGTCAGTCCTTATTCAGAGTTACTACCCTTTAAGACAGGCTTGTAAAGTCCAGATCTCATTCATATGTTCCCTTGATTCCATCTATCAAATGGAAATGACAAGGTGGAGATTTGATGTGCCTTGACAAAAAAAGTTGTCCTTGTTACATGGATATAAATAGAAAGAAAGGTATGGAAAAGGGAGGTATGAAGATATTGTTGGTGGGAGTGGGGCTATCTCTATAGTGTTACTTAGGTATGCCAAAAAGCTGCAAGCAAGTTGTCACATTTGATGACAAAGGCAGGTGATGTTCTTTTATTCTTTCATTTGGTTTAACATCACTACTTGACTCTTATTTGCCTTTAACAAAGTTCACTTCATTACAAGCATTCAGGCCAGTTCACCAATCAGAGAATAATGCATCCAACAACTTATATGGTGAGGTCTCTTCCTCCTTTTCTCTTTGTCAGTCTTGGAGTTAATACAGTGAAGTCATGAGTGCTGCCTTTTTCACTCTGATTGAGCCATAACAAAAACTTACAGCAGAATTTGAACTCTTGATCTGTAGATCACTGGATATTTTCAGAAAAGCTTAACTATCCTTGATCAGTCTGTTACTCTCAGCCTTTAATACTTGACTGTTACCTATTCTATCCTATCAACCTTAAAATGGTGAAAGGCAAAATTTGAAATCCATATATAAAGGAGTGTAACTAAATACTGCACGACTTTATTTGTAAACCATTCTGCCATTTCTGCCCTCCATCATCATGTATTTACAATAATATAATTGCTGTGTTTTTCCAACCGTGGTGTTTTTGCTCCATTTATTTGCCCCATTACCTGTTCCCTCCCTCCTGTTGTAGCTGTAGCCAGGCAATTATTAACAATAGCATTTAGTTGCTATCAACAGTCTAAGTAACTGAGCTGGTGATCTCCACCTTATTACAGATCAATAATCTACATCTATTCACTGGCTCGTTCAGCTTCACTAAATACTGTTACTTTCCAGTTGAGTTAGAATTACAAAATGGTTCCATCTTTAATAGCAGTATACATTGTTTGCCTTAATTTGTATGTGATTCCAGAACAATCTAGTAAAATATAGAGGGAAATTAGTTAATAGCTCGTTATGTGGTTTTGGGGTTTTTTTTTTTTTTTTTTTTTAAATAAAAGTACTTCATTTCTTCATACTCTGTAGAAAGATACAGAGCCAAGCCTGGAATAATAAATTTCTTCTACTACTACTCTTATAGAATATAAAAAATTATTGCAGAAATAAGAGAGTGCTAGGTGAATGTTTCCATCTTCTGAAGTTGGTTAAAATATGTTCCAATTATATACCAAATTGATTTGGTCATTTGTCAAAATTGTTCAAAAACTGATACAATGTAAACTGAAATATCAGACTGAAAACAGAAGGCAGGCAATACAGCAGTTTAAATTTTGTCTTATTTCAGGTGTAATAACACTTCATCAGGAAAAAATGGAGGATGGGTGTTGAGCTGGTATCTTTTGCTCAGATCTTTGGGCAGGGACTGTGACATGTACAGCATAGTATTGTTACACTAACCAGTTTGCTTCATGTAATTCTCACCTGTTGTTTGATGGTTTCAATTTAATAATGAATATGGCTTTTTTAGTCCTTAAATTGCCTGTTACATTCTGTTTCCTTGATCACCATCATCATTGTTTTAACCTCCACTTTTCCATGTTGCATGGGTTGGATGGAGTTTATTGAGGCACATTTTCTGCAGCTGGTTGCTCTGTTTGTCACCAACCTTCACCTATTTGTAGGCATGGTAATAGTTTCCCATGGCCAGACATGTTCTTGCAGAATATTGGAAATGAAGTACACTCACTGGGTCTGTGACAGTGGTTCTCATTTACAACTACCATGCTATGTCAAGACAAGGAGACACACACATTCATATGGCAGGCTTTTTATAGTTTCCTTATTTCTTTATTGTCCACAAGGGGCTAAACATAAAGGGGACAAACAAGGACAGACAAAGGGATTAAGTTGATTACATCGACCCCAGTGTGTAACTGGTACTTAATTTATCAACCCTGAAAGGATGAAAGGCAAAGTCGACCTTGGCAAAATTTGAACTCAGAATGTAGCGGCAGACGAAATATCGCAAAGCATTTCACCCAGTGTGCTAACGATTCTACCAGCTAGCCACCTGTTAATTAAAACTTCAGTTTTTACTAGATTTAGTTTGAACCACTTGATTTTAGGCTCTGCTGCCAAGCCAGGTGTAGAGGCGTGTGGCCTAGTGGCTAGTGTGTTGGACTTGTGATAAAAAGATTGTAGTTTCAATTCCTGTACCTGGTGATACATCGTTTTCTTGAGCAAAATATTTCATTTCATGTTGCTCCAGTCCACTCAGCTGGCAAATATGTGTAATCCTGCAATGAACCAGCATGCCATCCAGTGGGTAAAGATATAAATGCCACGGAAACTAGTCCTTATGCATCCATAGGGCTTGAGAAGGATGCTTTATCCTTTCCAAGTTGGGACTTACTCTTTATTCTTTTACCTGTTTCAGTCATTTGACTGCGGCCATGCTGGAGCACCGCCTTTAGTCGAGCAAATCGATCCCAGGACTTTTTCTTTGTAAGCCTAGTACTTATTCTATCGGTCTCTTTTGCCAAAGCGCTAAGTTATGGGGACGTAAACACAACTGCATCGGTTGTCAAGCGATGCTAAGGGGACAAACACAGACACACAAACATACACACACACACACACACACACACACACACACACACACACACACACATATATATATATATATAACAAATAATAAATGTGTATATGCATATATACGTACAAGTATGTGCATACCTACATCTACCTATGTATATAGGTACATATCTGGGTACAGGACATTACAAACAAAACGTAGACAGAAAAATAAGAATAACCAGAGTACAGAAAACACACAGGCCACATAGAGAACATTTTCCTTCAGCTGCCCCTATTCTAACACAGGCGTTTCGAAGAGTAGGGCAGGACGCATCGTTAAAATGGCTCTTCCCACGGACCACAAATTAAATTTGTATACACAAATTAAACTTGTACCATGGAGGAATGTAGTAGCGGACAAAAAACAAATGGAAAAGGCTATACGGCTAGACGTGAAAAATTATGTGTATGTTAAACGCTGTGAAGCAACGAACTGGAAGCGGGACGAAGTAAGTTCGTATGTTTGCTCGGCGATAGCCAAGAAAGAAAAGAATTAGTAAATTTGCCAGTGAGTGGTGATCACCCTTTTAATCAAACATTTCATCTCAGTTCTTTTAATGAACGCAACTAAAGTTACTGCTGCTGCTTCTACTACTTCCACTACTACTACTACTACTACTACTACTACTACCACTACTACTACCAGGTGGTACGCTTACAATGCAGCGACTGCCCGTTGCTCTTCCCCAGTAAATTCTCTTCACCCTATTAAACTATCCACAAGTGTCATACCCGCATCCAACATTTCCGTAAACGACTTGATGACAACAATGATCAAAATAACACACGTATAAAAAACAATACTACACACACACACACACACACACATGATTCATTGCAAGTGAGAAAAAGCAACCCATGTAGATCTATGTTGAAGAATGCGGATTAATTAATGCAAACGGGTTGTTGGATTCTATGTAAACACGGACGCATCTCGCTTGAGTAAGAGAAAGACTTGGCATAGAAAGTCCAAACTATATAAATGGTAGGCTATGAAAGAGAGAGAGAGAGAGAGAGAGAGAGAGAGAGAGAGAGAGAGAGAGAAAGAGAATGAGAGAGAGAGAGACAGAGAATGAATGAGAGAAAAGTCGACCAGTTATATAAAGTAGCAAGTCGGCACGGAAGAGATTCGCAGAATGTAGATGCGGTGATGCCGTGATCTCAGGATGCTCCATCAGCCTTCAACCGTTCTAACACTTCGAATAATTTATGGGTTTGTCTGAATCCCACGGCAACGATGAGTATTGCTCACTTCTCTCTCTCTCTCTCTCTCTCTCTCTCTCTCTCAGTCTCTAGTGCCACTCACTAGCGCATAATTCGTAAACACACACGCACGCACGTAGAGATGCAGAGACGTCCGGCGCTCACACACACACTCACACACACACATATCCGGATACACACACACACACACATAGACAGATACACAAACACACACACTGGTCACACCGCACCGCATAGCAAGTTCATCAATTCCTTGTTGGAAAGTGAGAGTTAACATTTGTATAATTAACCTCTGAAACAATTCGCCATTACTCTCAAATTCATTGCATTTGCATATCTGTATGTGCATTGTGTTGGAGGTATATGTG
>JAOPJW010005814.1:10212381-10224188 GCA_027122535.1 Octopus maya
TGTTAATATATTTAGAAGTTGAGTCAAGGTGGAGTTGTGGCAATAATACTTATCCTATATTTATGCTGTTGTGGTTTCTTAAGCCAAGTGTTTCTACCATTCTCATTAAATGGTCGGATATACCACTACTCAGTAATGACTTTATTAAAGAAACAAAAATAACATTGCCATTGAAAACAAAGCTGGGTAAAATTTCATTATTTTTCTCTCTTTGTTTTTTTTTTTGTTTGTTTTTTTTTTAAAACTTTTTTTCAATTCTCTTCTCATGTCTTTTTAAATAGCTGTGTCTATTTATTTTAACATGTCAATGTTGATGTTTACTCCCTCATCTACAATCCACAGATAAAATTCTCTTAACATTTGATTTTAGTTTTTTTTTTGTTTTTTTTTTCCCTTCTATTTTGTCACCATTGAAAAAAGGCTTACGTTCATTAAACCACAGCAGCAAGTTGAGAGATTAGAGCTAGTTGTGCCTGCTAGAATGTTGAAACAACTTGCTCTAGCACTATTGTTATTTCTACTATATTCTCATCCATCTTTAACTTCAGAGTTGCCTACCATTCACATAGCTTCCATATTTGGATGTGCTCATTTTCTGACTGCTATAATAATATAATAAAATCATATGAGAATTCAACTTTCATGATTATTGCATTGTCTCTTAATAACATTTTCATCAAGGTATTTAAAAGTTTTTTTCTTGTTATATTTCCACTTGAATATCAACTTCGCTTTGAAATTGAAATATTCTGCAAATTTTCAAAAAATACCTCCAATTTTAAACAGTTTCATGACAAAAACCTCATTTTTCCTCCAATTGACTTAACTATCTCTATTCTAAGCTTCACCTATCTATTTTAACTCCTTGTCGCTCCGATAACTATGATATCCAGTGTGACAGGGTGTTGTCAATCAAATGATGCTGGTCCTGTTGAATGTATGGCTAGACTTGGCAGAACCTGTCAGCTTTCATTTGTTGTCTTTTTTTTGTTTGTTTTTTTTTTTGTTTTGTGCGTATATTTACTTCTCACTATGTGCAATGTTATTCCCATTATCAGTTATTCTACTGTATATATAGCTTGGTGGGAACATTGGCTAGATTGTCTAGTTTTGGAACTGTGTTCTAAATCAAAAGAAACCACTTTCAAAATGTGTATGTGATAAAATACTATAGGTGCCAAAGAGGATGAATATATTGTTGGCTACAGCTTGCCCCCTTTGTATTTTCAATAGTTGGAAACCCAATTGGGTTCGGGTTTTAATCTTTCTTAGTGTAGCTGCAAGCTAGGAATTACTGGAGCTGTATATGTCATCAGATAACTTAAAACATTTTCAATAATGATACAGAAACTTCAATAATGCTGCATGAATGTTTGAACCACAAATAATAGTCTCTCAAAGATAGTTCTAACAACAGGAAACTGGGTTTTTTTTAATGTTAATTTTAAACTTTACAAAGATAAGATATATTTAAAAATAGGAATTTGTTTCACTTGGCTGTCAAATTAGGAATACCATAATGTGGCTCTTTATTTTTCTTTCGATTCGTGCTAGATTTTATTGGACATGTTGAGTTCTCATTTTAAAAGGTGACATAACCAAGTGCCTTTGATGTTCATTGACCAGCTTTGCTAGAATGTCTGTTAACCAATGTTAAAAATTTATACAACATCTCAAGAATAAGCAGCACTGGTGATTCTAAAACTGTATGAATGCAGCGGGATAGCTGCAGTTGCACTTATTGCCATTTTTGTTGAAAATCTGGAACATGTAGTTTTGTGAAGTTCTCATTATCATTAGCCCATATTATGTGAGTGAGTGAGTGTGTGTGTGTGGTATTTTGGCCATGGTTCATGTGAGAAATATATCTTAGCCTGAGTGAAAGAATGATGCCAGTCATTAATATTTCACAAGCTGTGTGCCTTGGTCTGTGAAAATTGCAACCCACCTAGCAATGGGCTTTACCACACTGTTTCATATCATTGTAAGTATCTCTTTTTCCATCCATCTCTTTTCTCCCCTTCTCTCGACCCCCCTCCAGTGGCCATGGCACTCTTATCACCCAACCAGTTTAATAGGTGAATTTCCAATTTTGGAGATAATTGCTTCAAACTAAACATTTTCATTTTGTATGTCCTGTATAGATAATAAAACATTTATTCACAACCAAGTGTTTCTTTTTTTGCTGTAAAGCAACTTATAGTAAAAATTTAGCTGGCAAGCTTCCTCTCACTGCCCCCCAAACTGGTTGGGCTACTGCTGGCTTTCCTCTCTCTCTCTTACCTTTCTCACAGCATTATTTCTTTCTGTCTTTGCTCCTTCTTGATTAGCTCTCGCTTGATATTTCTCTAGAGGTCAGCTTCCTTCTTTTTATATACACGGATCGGAAGGCTTCAATGAATGTTGGATTTGATTGTTTGTAATAGTGGAAAATTCATATTTAAAATATAATATAGAAAGGATGATGTTCAGAATACCTGATGTGATTGGGGGTTGAAGAACATTTAAATATGGATGGTGGGATTAGACCAGGCAAGTGTAAAATACTGTTTTGATTAACTACAGTATATAGGTTATGAATTTGTTGTAAATGCAAAAACAATAAAGGTAGTGTTCTGGAGAGGGCAGCATTTGAATAATGAAGTAAAAGCTTTTCTTTTAAATGTGATGTAGGTTATCAGTGATTAAAGGATATGCATCATATCAAGCCATAGGGTATTTCAAAACTTGCTCCATTATAATAGAGTAGATTTTGAAATAAGGTTCCTGATCCCAAAGAGAACATTGAATCTCTCTCTCATACATATGTTATTTAAATAATTTGAGATTTGCAGGTAAGTTAAGAGATGTGTGGGTTATGAAGAATGGGTAATATTACTTATAGAGTTAACAGGCTAGTTTTTACCATTATATTATTACGAGTTACTCTCATATAAAACGTTAAACACTACAATTCTTAAAATCTACACTGCTTAGAAAATTTGATTTCCAGTTTCTGTGTTATCCCTTAATACTTTTGTTTAACATTAAAAGTATGTTTGTGATGTTTACATGACTTGTGAATATGCTGGAAACAAAACTAAAAAAACAAGCCACCTCATTTACTACATTGGTTCTGTTTTTCTTTTTCTGCTGTTATTATTCATCAAGTAAGGTCGTAGGGGGAAGGAACTAAACATGACATTGCAGGAAAGGGCTCCAAACATACAATTATTTACGTATTTATGCACCTGAAATAAGATTTTGAATAATTTTCTGATTTCAGGTTATATTCTACTACAGCTCATGCAATTCCCTTCCTCGTTATCTTGGTCACAATATTACACTTCTTTGTAGAAATACAGTGTGGTATAGTTCAGGGGGCTTTGCATTTGCTTCTTGTCCACTTTTCATATGAATTTAGTCAATTGTTTCAAATGAAATTCTTAAGTGATATTGATTTAACCCTTTTGTGGCTATATTTTTTTCACAAAATTTTGCAGAAGATTTTGATTAAAATAGTACATGGGTTGCTCATATGAATAAGCCTGAGGTGTGCAGTCTCTGGGAGATTAGTAACCTGGGCCTAAAAGGCAATTTGTGACTAGCAAATAAAATCAAACCCAAGGGTAATAAGAAACAAAAGTTATAAGTAATTTTTCCTTTGTAAGCTGATTGGCAGGCATTTCAATGAATTGTAAACTCTTGGGAAGTTACTGTCAGGCACAACTGGTTTGGCTCCGTTTATTTGGTGTCACTAATTCAACACTGACCTGGTTGGATATTTTAATGTTTCTATTGTTCACACACACCCCGTGCTGGTTTAGAAAAGGATAACTGGATATTCTTGCATACACACAAGTGTGTTTGCTTCCAAAAGTACTGTTGGCAAAACAGACGTTGCTGTTAAGAACAAATTAACAAAAGGTTCTGATGAAAAGTTTTAATTTTTACATAAACACTTTAAAACAAGTAGGTTTTGCATACAAAACAAAGGCAGATTGTTCTATTTTTGCTTTCAAAAAAAAAAAAGAAATTGGAGTCTAAAGCTATTGATAATTTAATGCGAAAGTAGGCAAGTGTTATCTGTCACCCTTTAAATCTGAATCCCAATAGACAGAAAATGCATACATTCTTAGAGGTCAGCCCTTCTTTTTGGCAATTATATATATTATAATTCTTGGAGTCACCTTCAGAGATTATATATATATATCTTACCTTGCTTTGAAAACAGGTGAAAGTCAACAACAGGATGAGGATCCAGTTATAGAAAATCTGTCTCAACAAATTTGTCTGATCCATACAGGAATGGAAAACTGAATGATAAATGATATTGAGGATTTATGTCTATACATTTTGATCAGTTTAGCTGTTTTGAACATGAAGCAGAATGTTTGTTCTAGAAATTGGTTTAAATGCTAAAGCAAGTATGAGCAAACTTTTTTTCTGAGAAGTGGACCATATGAGACAGCTCGTCATCAGGTTGACTGCACTAGTAAAATCTAAGGTCATTTTTCATTAGGTGTGCCATTCAGAAACTCCCATGTGCTACAGATTGTCAGTGATTGTACTGAAGAGTTAAATCAACCGTAGAAAGATTCAGATTGATAAGTTAGAGACAGAGAAAGATGTTATACAATCTATAGGCACAAGGCCAGAAATTTGGCAGATAGGGGCAAGTTGATTTCATCGACTTGAGTACTTGATTGGTAATTATTTTTATGAACCCTGAAAGGCAAAAATCAATCCCAGCAGAATTTGAACTCAAAATGCTAGCTTGCCACCTTCATCAGTGTTGATGAAAGAAGGCCTTGAAGTCATAGTTGAAAGAAGTGGTTACTGCAGCAGAGGTTATGTCCACCTAGTACTATGGAGTCTTATTACATTGGGCACTACATCATTCTAATAGTAATTATTTTATTTCTGTATTGATCATTTTCCAGAAGTTGGTATGGTGTCTTACTATATTGGACATTCCTTCAAGTCTAGAGAACACTGGAAAGAAGCTTGCAGAAACATTCAGACTTAATTTACAATTCTTGTTTGAAAACCCAGGATCTGATTGCTTATGGTGTTTGTTACTGCAATAGACAAATCCTCTCTGGTTGTGGTGTGGAGTTTTTATTTATAGTACTGATTCTTAATCCAAGTAGTATGAAGTTCAAAGATGATTACCTCATGAAATCTGTAGCAATAGTGGACATCAGCTCTTAAACTGGCATTGCATTGGTTATGGCAACGTCAGTTCCAGTTGATCCAATAAACAGAACAGCCTGCTCTTGAAATTGATGTGCATTTAGCTGTGTTCACAGACACACGTACCCTTAACATAGTTCTCAGGGAGATTCATCATTGATATAATTAATGTAGCAAGGCTGGCCCTTTGAAATACAGGTACAACTCATTTTTGTCAGCTGGGTGGAATGGTGCAACGGGTAATAAAGTGCCTTGCTCAAGGACACATGCCACCAGGAATCAGCCTCATGACCTTATGATCTTGAACTGAAAACCCTAATCACTAAACTACGTGTCTTAATGCATTCAACACATCACACAATCATAATATAGAATATGTCATTTCATTTGAGATTATGATATTAGAGTGGACATTTTTGTCTCCACTTAATGGGATGGATTGTTTTCTCCTTGTGTAAACTTTAATTTATTGGAAATGACCTCCCAGTGGCCAGTAATGGACTAGCATCCCTTTCAGAAGAAATGTTATGGTCTTGGTCACTTACACACAGCAGGTAACTGGCCTATGATTCCTAGAACATATTTTTGTACTCTTGAATTCAGCACTCTTTCATTTTCTATAATGAACATCATAATCTAATTAGTGAAATTTACTTGCTAGACAGTCAAAGTAATATATACAAATTATGAAAGTTACAGTAAGAATTTTAGCTCAACTAATTAAGAAGAGAGTTACACTGGATGAGATGCAGTCTAGTTTTGTGCCAGGGAGAAGTTCTTGTGATACTCTCTTCCTAGTAATTCAAATGCAAGAGAAGTATTTAGCCAACAGCAAACTGCTGCACTTGGCTTTCATTTGACTTGTAGAAAGCCTCCAACTGGGTCCCTTGCTCCCTGATCAGGTGGTTGCTGCAGAAACTAGGAATAGATGAATGGCTAATGAGAGCTAGCCAAGCCATGTACAGAGGTACTGTCACTAAAGTGAGAAACAACAATGAATTTAGTATACAAGTAGGAGTTCATGAGGCCTCTCTTCTCAGTCCCCTCTTGTTCTCCAGAACATGACTGAAGAAGTTACATCTGGTTGCCTGTGGGAACTCCTCTATGCTGATGACTTGTTCTTCAAGCTAAATCTGTAGTAGAATTAGAAAAGAAATTCCAGTGTGGATGCAAAACCAGGAACCAAAGAGCTTTAAAGTTATTTTAGCAAACACTAAAATCCTAGCAAGAAGGGAAACAAACAGGATGTTCATTTGCTAGGAAAATGGCATTTTGATCATATCTCTAGTAATAGTGAAACTGTGTTTGATCAAATCTATAGCTACAGTCCATCACTGTGCTTGATCATATCTCTAGCAACAGGACCAGCACTGTGTTTGATCATATTGCTAGCAACAGTCTAGCAGTATGTTTGATCATATCTCTAGTGTCAGTCAAACTGTTTGATCATATCTCTAATGTCAGTCAAACTGTGTATGATCATATCTCTAGCAACTGTCCAGTACTGTGATCATATCTCTAGCAACAGTCTGGCACTGTATTTGATCATATCTCAAGCAATACTCTGGCACTGTTTTGTTATATCTCTAGCAATGTCTGGCACAGTGCTTGATCATATCTCTAGCAAGTCTGGCACTATGTTTGGTTATATCTCTAGCAATGGTCTGGCAATGTGTTTGGTCATATCTCTACCAAGTCTAACATTGTGTTGGATCATATCTCTAGCAAGTATTCACAAGCTCCATTTGAATTACTAGTTTCAAATTTTAGTGCAACACCAGCAAGTATATAAGAGGGAGTAAGTCAATTAGATCGACTCCAGTATATGACTTGTATTTCATTTTATTGACCCTGCACCACAACCCCAAAGGTGGAAAGGCAAAGTCAACCGTGACATAATTTGAACTCGGAACATAAGAGTGAAAGAAATGGTCTTGAGCACTTTGTCCAACATACTAATAATTCTGACAGCTCACTGCTTTTAATTCTTTCTAATTTGAGCAAAAATTTTGAGGGGAGGGGCAAGTCAGTTACAATGACTCCAGTACTTGATTGGTACTTATTGAATTCGGAACATATCAAGTTGAAAGAAATGTCACTAAGAGGATTTTGTTCAGCATGCTAATAAATCATTCAGTTCACTACCTTAGTAATAGTAGTAGTAGTAGTTGTTTTTAATTGCGGTACAATACCTGAAATTCGGGGAGAAGGAATGACTAGATTTTAAGTACTCTTGTACTTGAGTGATACTTTTACCTTATTGCCCTTCTCTGTTGTAGGAATGAGAGCAAGGCAAAGAAGTTGAACTCAGAACATCATTATAAAGACATAATGGAAAAAAAAAGCTCATTTAAACTATATTGTAATAATAATAATCCTTTCTACTAAAAGCACAAGGCCTGAAATTTGGTAGGAGGGGACTAGTCGATTACATCAACCCCAGTGTTTCAGTGGTACTTAATTTAACGACCCCAAAAGGATGAAAGGCAAAGTTGACCTCGGTGGAATTTGAACTCCGAATGTAAGTAGGGACTAAATGCTGCTAAGCAACCGTGCCTGGCGTGCTAATGATTATTTTCTACTCTAGGCACAAGGCATGAAATTATTGGGGAGGGGTCCAGTCGATTAGATCGACCCCAGTACGCAACTGATACTTAATTTATCGACCCCGAAAGGATGAAAGAGGCAAAGTCGACCTCGGCGGAATTTGAACTCAGAACATAAAGACAGATGAAATACCACTAAGCATTTCGCCTAGCGTGCTAACGATTCTACCTTAAGAATAATAATAATAGTTTCAAATTTTGCACAAGGCCGGCAGTTTCAGGAGAGGGGGTAAGTTGATTACATCGACACCCCAGTGTTCAACTTTTTTTATCAAACCTGAAAGCATGAAAGGCAATGTCAACATCACCAGAATTTGAACTGTCTGCCAGCTTGAATGAGAATAATGATAATAATATGCCCACGGGCATATGGCATAGTGGTTAAGAGCGCGGGCTACTAACTCCAAGATTCCGAGTTTGATTCCAAGCAGTGATCTAAACACTAACAATAATAATAATAACATCAAAAAATACCTTAGGAATGAGAACCCAGGTTCGAAATTTCCCCACGATACCTGAAGAAGGCTGGAGGGTATATCAGCCGAAACGTTGTGCTAACAACAAACAAGATGAGGACAAATATCCGTCAAATGTAAATAATGTACAGAATTCCTCATCTCTTAAATACAGAACTGTAATGATAATAATAATGATTATTATTATTATAACAATAATCCTTTCTACTATGGGTACAAAGCCTGAAATTTGGTGGTAGGGGGACTAGTTAATTATATCATCCTCAAAAGGGTGAAAAAAGAAAAAAAAAACAAACTCAACCATGACAGAATTTGAACTCAGAACATAAAGACAGATGAAATGCTAACAATTCTGCCAGCTTGCTGCCTTAATAACAACAACAATAGTGATCCTTTCTACTAAAGGCACAAGGCCTGAAATTTGGAGGAAAGGACTAGTCAATTATACTGACCCCGCCAACGTTTCACTGGTACTTACTTAATCGACCACGAAGGGATGAAAGGCAAAGTCGACCTCGGTGGAATTTGAACTCAGAATGTAAAGACAGACAAAATACTGCTAAGCATTTCGCCCAACGTGCTAACAATTCTGCCAGCTTGCCACCTTAACAACAACAACAACAACAATAGTAGTAATAATAATAATAATTAATTCGTAATAATAATAATAATAACAACAAAAAGAATAAAGCAAAACAAGAAGCAGGTGTTAACTTTGATTGTTTTATCACCATTTCATTAATGAGAGGGCAATTAGTATTATTAATTAGGTGGCTACCCAATTGGTAGAACGTGCTATTGGTGAGTGTATTGGTCCCTAATACATCAATGTGACCCACATTGGCACAGTAGAGTTTGATATATTGCACAAGATTATAAGAAGGGATTTGGGGAGCTTGGCTGCTTTTGACTGGGGGGTTCTTTTTTTTTTTTTTTTTTTATAATTTTTCTTTTGTTTTTTGTTTTTTGTTTTGATTTTTTTTTTAAATATTTATTATTATTTAATTAATTTATTTTTATTACATTGAACAGGCTGCAAGAAGATTTACAAGTACTTTCGATCTGAAATAAGGTGGCTCAGCTGGAACATATGGAGAGAGAGAGTCTGAAGACAGCAAAAAAACAAAACAAAAAAAAAACAGTGAAATGTTTAATAAGGAGACATTTGTTATTTATATCAGAGGAAGTCAGTTTAGAATATTAATTTGGTAATTAAACAACAATAATAATAATAATCCTTTCTACTATAGGCACAAGGCCTAAAATTTTGGTGGGGCGGGGTAAGTCAATCACATCGACCCCAGTACTTGACAGGTTCTTATTCTATTGACCCCCAAAAGGATGAAAGGTAAAGTCAATGTTGGTGGAATTTGAACTCAGAATATAAGGATGAACGAAATGCCGCTAAGCATTTTGTCTGGCATGCTAATGATTCTGCCAGCTCACTGCCTTAATAATAATAATAATAATCCTTTCTACGATAGGCACAAGGCCTGAAATTTATAGGGAGGAGACTAGTCGATTACATCAACCCCCAGTACTCAGCTGGTATTTATTTTATCGACCATGAAAGGATGAAAGGTAAATTCGACCTCGGCAGAATTTGAACTCAGAATGTGAAGACAGATGAAACACTGCTAAGCATTTCACCTAGCGTGCTAACGATTCTGCCAGCTTACCATAATAATAATAACCATTTCTAATATTGGGGGTTTGAAGTGAAGGTGAGGAGTGGAATCAGTTACATCAATTAACAACCAGTACTTGTCTGGTACATTGGTTTATCACACCACCCACCCCATTATATGACTGATACTTGTTTTATTGAGCCCCACCCAGAAGGATGAAAAAAAAAACAAAGTTGATCTTGGCAAATAATAATAATAATCCTTTCTACAACATACACAGGGCCTGAATTTGGGGTGAGGAGTGGGTAAGTCAATTACATCGACCCCCTAGTGCTCAACTAGTATTTTATCAACCCCGAAAGGATGAATGGCGTAGTCGACTTTGGCAGAATTTGAACTCAGAATGTAAAGCCAGTTTGTGTGCTAACAATTCTGCCAACTTGTCAATAATAATTCTTGATAATTTTGTCACAAAGCCTGCAAAACTTGAGGGGTGGGAACAAGTCAACCACTTCAACCCCAACATCTGACTGGTACAGCATTTTATCAACCTTCAGCAGAATTTGAGCTTAGAGTCAGAAGAAATGCCACTAACCATTTTGTCTGATACTATGACAATTTGACCAACTCACAGAATAATAATAATAATCCTTTCTACTATAGGCACAAGGCCTGAAGTTTGTGGAAGCGAGCAAGTCGATTCCATTGACCCCACCAGTGTGTAACTGGTACTTATTTCATCAACCCCGAAAAGATGAAAGGCAAAGTCAACCTTGGTAGAATTTGCATAATAATAATAATAATAATGCTTTTCTACTATAGGCACAAGATCTGAAATTTAGGGAGGTGGGGGTAGTCAATTTGATCAACCCCAGTATGTAACTGATACTTCATTTATCAACTCTGGAAGGATGAAAGGCAAAGTTGACCTTGGTGGAATTTGAACTCAGAACGTAAAGACATGAAATACCGCTAAGCATTTTGCTCAGAGTGCTAACAATTTTGCCAGCTCATCACCTTAATAATAATAATAATTCTTTTCTACTATAGGCACAAGATCTGAAATTTGGGGGAGGGGGACTAGTCGATTACATCGACCCCAGCGCTCAACTGGTACTTATTTTATCGACCCTGAACGGATGAAAAGCAAACTCGACCTTGGTAGGATTTGAACTCAAAACATAAAGACAAACAAAATGCTGCTAAGCATTTGTTCGACGTGCTAATGATTCTGACAGCTCAGCACCTTAATAATAATAATAATAATAATAATAATAATAATAATAATCATAAACAACTGTAAACGGTTAACAGCAAAGTCTCCTTTAAAAAGTATGCTTTTGGCTGCTTTCATATTTTGCTTTTTGTTGCTAAGACAATTTACAGATAGAACAGTAAGAGAAGTTGGAATACAGTAGGTAGGCAGGCATCTAGGGAACATCCCAGATGGCCCTACACATTAGGTAGAGGTCAAAGGGAAAATAAAAAAATGTACCATATTTGATGGCATATTTCAGATTTGTTTCCAAAAAAAAAAAAAATAATAATAATAATAATAAAAGGTCTCAAAACAATCATCTCAGGTCCTAAATGCAAATTTGGGATTTCCATAAACAAATTGTGTTTCTGATTCTTACTTTTCTCTGAATATGCTCTCCAGAAACTGAGGTGTGTCTTTTATGCCATCAAATACGGTACGTTCCTGAACATAACCGGTAGAGTGTCCAGAAGAAAGCGGAAATGTTCCTTAATTGCTGTTTAAAAATGTCCTTTGTTTAAATTTCTGAATTACATTCCTTTTGTTCCAGCTTGTCCCCTTTTCACCAATACCACCATCACCACCACCATTATCAGCGACACCATCATCAATAATAATTCTTTATGATTTTGGCACAAGGCCAGCAATTGTAGGGGGAAGGGAA
>JAOPJW010005814.1:10256609-10267132 GCA_027122535.1 Octopus maya
TACACACACACATACATAGCGTAAGCATGTACAAATCTATGTTCTTCAATGTAACGGACTCTGTGATAATCTATTATTATAGCTCCTTGGTATATACAAATGTTTATTTTTGTCTGTAGTTCAAACTCTTGTTCTATGAATTCACTAGCATAAGTTTAACATAGCTGTATTCCATTATAGGTAGAGAGATTTGGACTGAATAGGATTGGAACCATTTCTTCCACATTGTAACTTTAATAAATCCCAGTTGCTGGAGTGTCTAAAAATGTTTTATATTTTTACAGTATCAAGTGTGGCATGAGATCTGTTCAGTTTGGCAAGTATGTGAATCAATATTCGAAGAGCAAAAACAGAAAAAAAAAAAAAATTCATAAACATGTATATTCATAGCAAAAGGAACACATATCTAGATACACCTAGCAACTTAATAAAATATATATATATAACCTTTGAACGGTATGAATTATTTAATTATGTAGCATAAATAAATTCACAAACAGAATGAAGTTGGTACAAAAGTCTTGGCATTTCTTTCACTTCTTTGTAGTTTAGACTTTTTTTTTTATTTGTATAGCACCCATTTCAAATATATCACAATATTGTTACCTTCAAAATCAGCAGTGATGGAGAGAAGATTCACATACCAATACAACTGAGGTGGAAATCAAATTTAGCATTCTAAATTCATACAAGACCAAACAAAGTAAACGAAAGGCGATGATGACTGAGATAGCTATTTCAAAATCATACAATATTTATCTCTAGCATAGACAGAAAGCTTTCATTTTGTTGGTGGTGGTGGTGGTGGTAGGGAGAGATAAAAATGTAAAGGTGATTAAATTAATTCCAGTATGAACTGGTCCTTATTTGTGTTAAGTGAATGTGCAATTTCTTTATATATTATGCAATGACCAAAAAAAAAAAAAAAGAATTAAGCAACACAAGAGGGACAAATTTTAACAAATGTTATATCAGTATATCACTTAAAAGGAAAGGAAAGCATTTTGATGTTTTGAACACTAGTCCTTCATCAAGAAAGATAAAAGAATGATTAAAATATAAAGGAGAAAAGGTGGTAGAAAAGAAAAAAAGTTTAGGAGGTTGGTGGGAATGTGGTTCGATGGGATGGTAATTAGGAATAGATAATGTATGTTCTGAAGAATACTCAAATTCTTACACTTCACTTTCTATCTAAATCCTTAGAAACTTTTCCTTCCGACTATTTGAGGCTTCAGTGTATTAAATTCTCTATCTGTGAAGCAGAGAAATCAGAACCAGCAGTGTGTATGCTAAGAACTGAGTGATAAGTTGCTACAATTAGGAGAAAAAGAACTAACAAGACTTTTGCAACAACCCACATGCATGCATATATACAACCTGAAAAGATTAAGGTCTGAGTAAATGAACAATGAACAGTTATTAGGAAAAAAAAAAAATTACTTCAGTTATAGTAAAACATCTGGGTTGTTTCCTTAAGAAGAGAGAAATGGGGACAAAACAAAAAACAGAAACAAAATAAATTTCTAACTAAATAACATCCATGGCTAATTCATACAAGCATATTAACCCTTTTGAAAGCCACCTTCCCAAGACTGCCTTTGGATCTACAATACAAAATCCCCTTGTTTTAATATTTTAATATAAATCCTCTGACCATCATTTTACATATGAAGCTTTTTGTTATGTTCCAAACGCCAGAATAATAATAACAAAGTTAATTTAGTAAATCCCTTCAAATTCTTGTAATTAAAAAAAAAAAAAATTCTCAAGCACACAGGCAGTGTATTTCGAACAAAATATGGCCACGAAAGGGTTAAATGTTTACAATATCAATGTAGTACAACTGTGACAGACAAGCCAACGAAAGAGAACATCTAAATTCTACAAAAACCCTTGGCCAGCTCAATAAAGCTGGCTACCGAACGTCCATTAATAAATTAACAAACAGCCAATAAACATTCCCAGATAATTTGGTGCCAATTCTCACCTGATGGTTCATGAAACTGAAGTTATGTAGAATAGAGTCTTCTGCCCCAGAAACTCAATGAAACTACTACAGCAAATTTGAACTTATGAAATCTACTCTGTCATATTGGCAGAAATATGAAAACTCATCTAGCAATACCAGCCTAAGATGGACTAGTGACTACCATAGCTTTAGTGAAATATCTTGGTAATTTCTAAAAGGTTAGGCAAGTTGTTGTATCCACAAATATAACACAGAAAGCAGTAGATTAACGTAAAAAGGAAAATGTGTCAACATATGCAGTCAATACACACAGTTCTATATCGACTGTATTTGGCAACAGATAGTTTTCTTTATGCCAGCCAATACAAACATCCAATGAGGGAACCACAATGTGGTAGCTAGAAATAACAACCAAATGTCCATCAAATCACAGCCTAAAGAAGAAAACATTGGACAATATAATATCTGATATACAAAATGATGGATCGGCCACAGCTACAGCATTTTTGACCATAAGTCTGTTTGATCAAGAGATGATCCAGAACTAAACAACAAGAACCTAAAGTATATACAGGCATTAGTCCTATAAACAATTAACCTATGTATCTGTGTTGTGCTTATATGGTCAACCAGCTTATTATGTATTTGTTGTATTTACAACAATTACAGTAAGTTTGCAACAGTAGATGAGAAAGGTTAAAACTTCAGACATCTCTTGTATCTGAATATCATAGTTTACCAGAGTTATTCTGGCAGCTCACTATAAAATTGTCCCTGATATTGAACTGGTAGTCACCTCAAATAGTCCTGACCATGTGCTACCATGCAAAATGCATGCAATTTGATAACAACATAAACATAGCAATAAAATCACAGACTGGGCAGATAAATACAATGTGCAAATGTTGACCAGATGCATTTACATATCAATGATGAGATACAATAAAATACAACATTATTCCAACTACAAAAGACACATCACATTATTCAGTATATATTTGTGGCATCCGAATTCTCTTTGCAATTCTGCAGCTCCTAAATGGAATGGAGGTAATACTTCACATTTCTGTGAGGATCAACATGATTTGGTAGTATTGGTAATATGGGAGGCGATTGAAATTAATGACACATGTCAAAGGTTCTAACAAATTCTTCAGTTTCTCCAGCAAGATTAAGTCACCAAACACAAGCCCTTACTTTTTTCACTGTTTGCAATGCAATCAGTTATGTCATGAGTTGTAGAAAGAACTTTTGTATGATAAACTTAAGGGATAAGTAGCATATTTTTTATTAAAGATAAAACCATTCTCTTCTATCATTTCAGATGAAAGTCTTGCAAATTGTCATTCTTGAAAAGTTTGTTGAAGTTAATTTTTTTTTTCAGTAATGGAATTCTTTAAGTGAACATAAATGGTCCATGGATTTAAAGGACCACAAGTGTTTTAATTGTTTAAGTTTTATTAATAATTAATTAATTAATCATGTCAGAATGTAATAATAAATTATAAAGAACATTGTCTCAAACTGATCCGCATCATATTTGAGTTTAGTAAAAGCATCAACATGAGAGATGGTTTTTATCAAGAATGTGAATGATCTTGAAATCATACGATAATAATATGAGCATCCACCAGGTAATCTGTTGAAAAGCTCACTTGGAAATATCAAGACTCTTTGAAAAATGTTAATTACAAATTTTGCTTAGAAACATGAAAATCACTGGAAAAATTTTAATTGTAAATGTTAATGAACAATATTGAATATCAAAGATTTCTTTAAAAGAAAATGCTTCAATCTTTCTACACAACCTACCACTGTACAGGCCTTGTGTTTGTTATTGTTCCAGCATTATCAATTGTATAACTAACACATGCTATGGACTTTCCTTTTCAAGACATTATTCCTACTTTTGCAAATTCAGAAGAATCAACAGTGAGAGTTGTTTCTTACTTGGCAGACAATGTTGCCAAAACAGGGTATTGCACAGGAAGTTCTTTTGTTTTGTTAAAAATCTGTTTCTGATGCATATGTCCCAAATAGAGACAGTCCTTTTTTGCTACAAGATAAGCCTCAACTATGTCTGCAAATTTTAGTATAAACTAGTAATAATAATAATCAATCAACTCCGAACATTTTTCAATTTATTCTTTTGATTTAGTATTACTAATTCATTGAATCATAATTATTAGATTAAACGATGGTTCAATTCCAGCCTTTGAAATATTCATTTATAAGAAATCTATATAAGATACACAAATAATGCATTTATTTGGGTTAATCAATACAGTGGCTCCTTTCTGTCTTGCAATGACTGCATTTTATTGATTCTTTAGTTTATTCTGGGCTACTACAAAAATGAGTCTGTCATTCTGATATAAAATCATGCCAATAATTTCCTCCAATATCGACTCCATACATTGTTGGAAAAGAAAGCTGATGTTTTGAAACCCAGGAGAAGATGATACGTATATATTAATTGCTGGAAAGGACACAATCTTTCATTTTGGAACCATAGTATATTACTGGTTCACAAGTCATTATCGTGTCTTATCTTGTGTTAGCAATGCAATATTTTCACTTCTAAGTTTATCTCAATAGATTTTCTAAAGAATTTA
This sequence comes from Octopus maya, assembly GCA_027122535.1. NCBI lineage: Eukaryota > Metazoa > Mollusca > Cephalopoda > Octopoda > Octopodidae > Octopus > Octopus maya. The sequence continues at coordinate 10,261,194 of JAOPJW010005814.1, forward strand.
GAGCACTTACAGTGCTGGCTCTGAATTCTATAAACTTACTAGCGGAAGGCTATTTATTAAGCAAAGACAATTGCTTAATAAATATTTTCACACACTATTTCTTAGCCTTCATCTCAAACCAATTTGCCAATACGCATTCTTGAAATCATTTGAGAGGTAAAACTTTGCTTCTTACATATCAGTGAACATTGTTTTAAAATGAGGATTAAAATGGGAAAATGTTCCAAGATCAAATCCTCATTCTGACTACACCATTGCAACAAAGCTAACCATGTCTGAGATAGACATTTTAGGTAAAATTCTTAAACAATTTAAGGTAAATGAATTTTGTAATCAGCTCACTTTTTTAATTTACCAGCTTTCTTCAACACCAGTGGTTCTCAACCATTTTTTTACCTATGGACCCCACTTTGATCTCTATTTTACTTAGATAGCCCTTTATAGCCTTTCAATGTTTAAAAAATCCTGTTAAATTTTTATAATTAGATTTTAGTAGGATTTGTATTAGAAAAATTATTAAAATATTTTGTGTATTGTAGAAGTCTAAACAATTTATTGCAGATAAATTTTAACAACAAAATCTTATATAGATCCCCAAGGGCCAAATGAACCCCAGTTGAGAACCACTATTCTACACCAAAACAATTGGTGGGGAATTAGTGATACCTTCATTAAGGACATGAAGACATAGTTCCCATTCCTTGAAAATTTTAAAGCTCATTTCCAACATCATGTTTTGTGTATACTGGGACTGGGTATGCTAGACATAATTTTAACTGTTTACATTTACAGGACAGGACCCAGAAAGCTGTGGTGATTCTCAATTGCTATAATTTTAAACCTGATCTTACTCAGTTTACTTGTTGCTTAATCAACTTTCCTTGGCAAAAATCTTTACTAATAGCATAAAATATTTCTGTATTAGAACCTAGCTGTACCACTGTTCCAAGATCAAATCCTCGTTCTGACTACACCATTGCAACAAAGCTAACCATGTCTGAGGTGGACATTTTAGGTAAAATTCTTACACAATTTAAGGTTCTTTATTTTCATCTGAGTACAACCGATTTCATAAATATAAATCCATATTATAAATTCTGATTCTGGGTCATTTTTGATTGTAGAGAATTACAGCAACAAGAATATTAAATGTTAGCTGGAAATCATTAGTTGATTCTCCTGGTTTTTGCTTTAGGATCAGTTTTTAATCTGTTTAAGATTATAATTTTTTGATTAAGTTTTGTAATTTTACATTTTCTATTGAATATCTTAAATTGAATAATCTAAATTTTCAATTGAACAATCTTAAATTATTGTATGGTTACATTTAAACCAATTAGTGCAAGGGATTTTGAACTAGTTGGGGCTTATCAAGACCCAGATGTTTGCTTAGATTCCATCTTATTGTTGTTAGCTGATAATTAGAGCTGTCATGTTTACGATAATAATTACGTAAGTCTACAGCAGTAAATTCAAAACATCAAACAGCTATTATATCTTAGTGTCATAATTCACTAACATTATCCTCCTCATTGTACAATATTAAAACTGTTTTTGATATCAAACTAGTAGTCACCTTAAATAGTTTTGGCCATGTGCAAGCATGCAAAACACATGCAACACCACAACAAAATTAGCAAAACAATGATATAACAGACCTGTAGATAGACATAATGTGCAGATACCAAATGAATATGTTTACGTATGAATAACTGAATGCTATAAATGTAACAATATAGACTGCTCAAGCAGGGTTGACTGGGAGCTATATATAATCCTGTTTTGTTATAGGATTGACTATTACCATAAATGGAATGAAACAAAACCCCCGAAACACCAAAACTTAGGCAAAACCAATAGTTCTTTCCACTGACTTAAAATATAAATCTTCATGTATGGGTCATTGCCAAATGCTAAGCCTAAAGAGGTTTTACAATAGAAACCTGAAGAGACAGAACTGAGCTTCAGAAAGCTCAAATGTGCTCCAAATGCCTACTGTCTTTTTTTTTTTTAATCTGTATCAACCAATATGACTGCCATTCATCATAAAATGCATATTGCGGACAGTTCCACATCTTCAGGAGTCCAAGGTATTAAATAATAACAGTAATAATGACTCACCATTGTCGTCATGTATCGTATGCCTTTTGCAGTGCATATCTGACACTACATTGAACATTTAAATGATTAAGTGCAAGTCCTCTCGTCAAATGAAGCCATAACATTACTTTTGTTGAGACTTTCTCATAGTGTTTTCTTGGCAGAGATATTGAGCCGGTTTGCCATTGCCTTCCCCAAATGGATGTCCATTGGCCCACAAGAAGCTCATCTGCCCTTCAGGAGGTCTTGTTTTTAGTCCTGCTGGTTATCCAGACACTCTCCTCATAAGAGTGGCAGGCTATTCAATTGGTGGAGCTGGTTTAGTTGCTGACCACTCAACCATGGAAGAGGAAATACAGGTTTACACGGTACCAGTTGCAGGTTTCATCAGCCTGTGATGAGATCCCTGGCCTGACATAAACATTGTCTACTTCTACATAAAAACCTCTTTACACAGTCAACTAATATGCTAAAAATAGCAGCTGTTTCTTCCTCAAATCACACCCTAATATATTAAAAAATGGAATGGCACATTGGAGACTGTAGTCATAAATATACAAAAAGACTGCTAATGACAGTACAATTAATTAAAATGATAGTCGTGGTTGGAATGCTGACCTGAGGCTAAACCACAAATAACAACTATGACAACTTCTACATACAACCCTCAAGTAGAGGCAGGCCTCCAATATTCCTACGTTGGATATCTAGAAAATTTTCCCAGATACATCACGTAAAAGATATCTAACAAAATCCTCAGATCTCAATGATGTTACTGACAGTTCCTTGTAGAGTTTCTGACCAATCATAAAGACCAGCATGTTGCAGGTTTTAGCCAATGAGGATGAAGGAGAAACACACAGGATTTGAACTTCACTGTATACAGGAGTCAATACATCCCTGGCAACTATTGGTGGTAGGTGGCCCTTAGATAATGGTGTGGCAAGTAATGATAATGATGTAACGGTGGTGCTGTTGCTGATGCTGGTGCTGCTTCTGATTGTGAACACAATAGTGCAATTGATTACGATGATGATGATGATGATAATGATAGTGGTGTTGAAAATGGTAACAATAATGATGATGATGATGATGATAGAATCAATAATAATGATAATGGTGGTGATGATAATGATGATGATGGTAACGCTAGTGATAGTGGTAGCCATGCAGGTGTCAATGGCAGTACTACTAATTAAGGTAATAGTGGAAATATTGGTTACAACGTCGACAGCGATGATGAAGATGATAATGACGACAATGATGACCATGATGATGATGATGATGATAATGGTGATGATGATGATGATGACAAACTTACCTTTCACATGAATACCGTTCTCTGAGGGCAAGAAAACAAAATCAAGAAAAAAAAAACGACAACCAAATGAAGGAAAAAAAAAACCCCAAAAAATATTCCTAGAATGATAGCGAAGCTGAGCTTTCTTTTTTTTTTTTTTTATTGAGATGTGGGTGGGGGAATATCTCTGATGTTTGAACTGGCAAATTACTATGACAACCATGACAATGACAACAACAGCAACAAAAACAAAAATAGATAAATAAAAACAAAAAAGACTGAACCACACAAAACAGCAAACCGCTACCTAAACATGAACCAGCAAGAAAGGGTCAGTCAAATCTTCAACACGCTCCCTAGGGATCTTTAAAATAGGGGCTACATAAGGTTAGCAGGTGAGAATTGATATATTCAGTTTGTTCCAATCGGTGTAGCAGCCAGATGTTCTTTCAGCAAACTCCTTAGTGACATTAATATAAAAATTATCAGTTGTCTTTTTTTGTCTTGTTTCAGTCATTAGATTGTGACCATGCTGGGGCACTGCCTTGAAGGGTGCCCCAGCATGGTCACAGTTGAACATATTAACCCCCATACATGTTTTGTACTTATTCTATTGGCCTCTTTTGCTGAGTTGCAAAGTTATGGGGATGCAAACAGACCAACACAAGCACACACACACACACACACACACAATATGCTTCTTTCAGTTTCCATCAACCAAATCTACTCACAAAGCTTTTCTGGTCAGCCCAGGGCTACCAGAGAAGAAATTTCTCTATGGTGTCACCTAATGGGACTGAACCCAGAACCATGTGGTTAGAAAGCAAATCTCTTACCACACTGTCATGCCTGCACCTACAGAGACCAGGAGAGGTAACTGCAGAGAGGGGAAAATACCATGGGTGTCATTAATAAGGAGAAAGAATTTCATTGGTGCCAGAGTTTGGATTTCGGATTGATTGCAAACTAATTTCAGCAAATCACTAAGGAAGTCTTGGAATGGTCTGTCATTGTTTTTATTTATTATAGTTGTTTAATTCTTACATGGCCTGTCAGATGTGAATAAATAAGGATTACTTTTGACAAATTAATCTGAACACTAAGGGGTTAAAGAGTGGAACAGACATTTTTCTTATAATTAATGATACTACTGAGTTCTAAAAGACTTTTGACCCAAAGTTACCATGCACTATTTTCCTTTTCTATTTAGCCATAACAATGTGATATATCACGTGAGACTGCTTCTCTACTTAACATGAAACTCTTTGATACTAAAACAGGACAGTGATTAACTGGAAGATTGCTAAAAGAATACGGACGTTATTGACCAATCAGGCTCAATAATTTGGTTACAATGTTATTCTAAAATAAATTTTTAAAAAAAGTTATTTAAATGGAAGATATAAAAGTGTAACACACATTGCTTAATGTCGGTCAGATGGAAAACAAAGAAAAATCAAAAAAAAATCACTGAAAATCAGAATAATTTTCTTTTTGTTTTTCGCTTTTTCTTTTTTTTAAAAAAGTGCATCATTAAAAACCATTGTGTAATGAGGTTCCATTATTTCTGTGAGCGGAGATGAAATTAATTTTAAATCCATTATTAACTATTATTTCTCAACTCTCATTATCCAAAATTAAAAGATGACTTGTGAGCTAATTAGATTTCAAAGAGCAAACACATAACGAAGTTGGATGAAACACGAAGCTCTGACAAGAGTAGAAGGAACAGAGATTGGAAGGACATTAGAAAACTAATTGAGGGAGGTAGTAATAAGCGACATCCTTGAATACGTTCATGTGCGGAGATGATAGAATTTGGCACAAATACAGATCTCACACTGGTTTACACTCTTTTCTGTCTCATGAGTTGTATAAATTGATTTTGACAGAAGATATTGGTAAAAACTAATGGAGCTAACCGATAAGGTTACAACAAATGTTGTCAATAGTTTTCAAATCTTGATCATCATCATCATCATAATCCTTTCTACTCTAGGCACAAGGCCTGAAATTTTGGGGACGGTCCAGTTAGATTAGATCAATCCCCAGTATGCAACTGGTACTTAATTTAATGACTCTGAAAGGATGAAAGGCAACACTGACTTCGGTGGAATTTGAACCCAGAACGTAAAGACAAAAGAAATCTTGCTAAGCATTTTAACTGGCATGGTAGCAATTCTGTCTGTGCGTTGCCTTGACACTAAATATATTCTTTTCTACTGTAAGCACAAGGCCCAAATTTTGGGGAGGGCCAGTCGATTAGATCAATCTCAACTGGTACTTAATTTATCGACCCTGAAAGGACGAAAGGCAAAGTCGACATTGGCGGAATTTGAAGTCAGAATGTAAAGACAGACGAAATACCTATTTCTTTATTGCCCACAGTGGGGTACACACAGAGGGGACAAACAAGGACAGACAAAGGGAGGGATTAAGTCGATTATATCGACCCCAGTGCCTAACTGGTACTTATTTAATCGACCCCGAAAGGATGAAAGGCAAAGTCGACCTCGGCGGAATTTGAACTCAGAACGTA
>JAOPJW010005814.1:10731048-10741348 GCA_027122535.1 Octopus maya
GTGTGTGTGTGTGTGTGTGTGTGTGTGTGTGGACGCGTGCACACACATGCACACACAACATACTACACACATGGTTGCATTACATTCCTCTATGTTTCAATTTCAATCCCTGTTCAGAGTAGCTTACATCGGACAGCGCATGTCATTCCGCCACATTTACGTGACTCACGATGGGAAAACGCACACTTACAGACCTTCACAGCCCAGCATCACCATTACTGCAACGTCCACTGTCAGAGAAGAAGCCATGCGAAAGGTAAGTATTTGTTACATGATCTGTAGGCGTCACCTTTAACGCTGCCATGGTAACGCTTCTCGGTGACAACGGACGTGAGAAAGAAGTTTTTGCCTTGTCAACTTTCCCAGACGACCAAGACGGGATTCCAGATGTAACGACTCCGTTGCACGCATGTTTTCCGTTAATTTCTTCTTATTAATCAATTTACTTTGTATTTGTTTCAGTCGTTATACTGCGGCCATGCTGCAGCACCATCTTGAAGGCTTTTTCCCTTTTTTTATGTACTCGAGCGAATCGATCACAGTAATTAATTTTTTTTTTCTGTGAAGCTTAGTATTTATTCTATCAGTTCATTTTGGCGAACCGCTAATTTACAGAGACGTAAATAAACCAGCACCGGTTGTCAAGCGGTAGTTGTGGACAAACACAAACGCGCGCGCGCGCACGCCTACATACATACATATTTTGACTTCTATAAAGTGGAAAAAATAAATGGAAGAAAAAAAGTTGATAAATATTTCGGTGTGAACGCTAATAGTCTCTATGTGGCAGCAAGGCATGCTAGAAATAGCAGCCAAATCTTTCCTTTTCTGGAAAAAGGAGCCGTTTACGTGTGATTTCGATGTCACATTCGTTGAAAGCATGCAAAATAACCTGGAAAAGAAAAAAGACCCACGAGACAAAACACCTTGGTGGGAAACTTCGAGGTCCCCACCACTTCGCCTATCTTTCTTTTTCGGAAAAAGCAGCTTGCGGCAGGTTTGGAAGTCAGATACGTTGAATGCACCAGAAAAAAAAAAAAAAAAAAAGAAACTGGAAAAAATGATTCCTCACCGAGGTACGAAATATTTACCGAAAGAAAAAAATCGACACTACCATCTCTTAGGCACGGGTTACAGCAGCAAGGAAATCGTAATGTTATTCGTAGCAGGAGGGTCGCTACTATAGGCCACGAGATAGAGAGTTCGCTGTACAGGTATTGAGTACAGGTCATAACAAAGAGGTTAGGTTCAATATCGTGCATATTAAGAGAAAGGTTTTTGTAGTTGTTTACTCTCAGGTTAGCTCTGATTGAAAAGACTTATGATCAAAGGTATTCCAGCCATGACCATCCTCTTTTTTTGTATATAAAATATTGTGAAATTACATTGGCAAAACTTAGTCGTCGTCGTCGTCGTCTTCTTCTTCTTCTTCTTCTTCTTCCTCCACCTCCTCCTCCTTACTCCTCCCTTCTCCTCCACCTCCTCCTTCCCTCCTCCTTCTTTTGAAAAGAAATTATGATACGATTTGAAGGAACTTGGTTGCTATTTCTAGAAGGTCAAACAATCACATAGAAACGTCCTTGCAAGCTCTGTTGAAGTAAAGCATACACTTTGCTTGTTATTCTTCTCTCTTCTTGCCTTTAACCCTTCAATGCGGAGTACAGGCCACTTATAATTGAATTCCATGTCGCATAATTTTTAGCTTCTGTACTCATGCTCTGCCATGAATGTCCCCCTTTCTTTAGTTCTTTTTGTGTTGATCTACGCCATGAGTTCTTAGGCATACCTTTCTTTCAATATCGATCCGGATTCCACTGTAAAGCACTTTTCACTACATTTGGTGTGTCTTTTCTAATTGTGCTACCAATCCACCTCCACTTTTTCTTAAATATTTGCTCCCTAATCGAAACTTGATTCGTTCTTTGCCATAGCTCCATATTGCTTATTCGTGCTTTGCCATAGCTCCATATTGCTTATGCTTGTTTTTATGATATCTTCAAATGTCCCGACCTGCCTTGCTACATTGAATAATACAATTTCTCAAAACCTTACCAAACTATGATTCTATCTTTACAGGCGGCTCATATTGTTTCTCACATGATCAGGTACTCACCAAATGACGTCTTCATGGGTTTAACCAGATCACTCGGTGTCGGCCTCTTTAGTCCTGCTGAAGGACCAACTGTTTTCCCCGAAAATTCAAATCTTGCAGATTATCCAGCATGCTACAGTTGGTATATTTACCATTATGTTTAAGTTTTATAAAGGGTGAATATTTCAGAGTTGCCCTTGTTTGGCAAGTAATTTGATCTGAGAACAAACAGAATTTGCTGATTTCATTTAAGCATTTATTTATTTGGTGTCAAGATTTTCGTCGCACTCTCTGCAACCTGGTCACCGAAACCAAGTAATTTATGTTTTGCAAAGGGTGAAAATTTCATAGAGTTCTACTTGTCTGGCAAGTGAATTTATCTGAAAATTTACCCAAGACACCTGATGAAGGCTGGAGAGTATATCAGCCGAAACGTTGTGTTAACAACAAACAAGATGAGGACAAATATCCGTCAAATATAAATAATGTACATAATTAATCATCTCTTAAATATAGAACTGTATTCTTGCACAGTTTGGCCTGGGCCTTGGCTTCCTTATGTAAATAGTACAATTGTACGAAAACGTTGACTCGGTCGTTCGGCTGAACGGTTTTCTATCAAGACCGTTCTGTATCAAACGCTCGGTTTGCCAAGAGTGTCCACTCTCACCGCTTTTGTATGTGATGGCTCTTGAACCGTTACTGCGAGAGTTGAGTAGCATCCCGAGAGAGCCAGGATGTGGAGAGTCGGTTTCAGCTTATGCGGATGACATCGCCATCAGCGTGACCAAAATGGAACACTGCAGGAGGTAAAGCAAGGCTATTGAGGTTTATGAGACGATGGCAGGAGCAAAGATAAACCGGGAAAAATCAGTCGACTTTCAACTCGGCCCCTGGATGGGCAAGTCGATGCCTTCAGACAGCGTCGTAGGACGTTGGACGGAGGGACAAGTTAAGTTGCTAGGGGTCTGGTTTGGTCCAGACCTCCAGGTAGAGAAGAACTGGGCAGAGGTTTCGAGCAGGGTGGCACGCATAGACAAAACCTGGGCTTGGAGGTGGCTATCCCTGAAAGGGAGGGGGGAGGTGGCCAATGTGATCATCGTATCGGTCATTACCTACCACCTAACCGTCGTTCCTTGCCCGGATTCGTGGTTGATCAAGTTGGAAAGATAGCTCTTTCGCTTTTTGTGGAAGGCTCCAAGCCACTTGTAAGATGCTCTATTTGCTGTCAAAGACCGTTAAAGGGAGGAGTAGGTATGCCTTGGCTGTTGATGCGCAAATGTGCGCTAAGATTGAGGCATCTCTGGATTCTGCTCGATGGTGAACGGATGTGGCCTCCGCTGGCAAATGGATGTTCCCCTCGTTCGCTAGTTTCGGTGGACATCTGGTGCTTTCGTAGATCATGGTTGAGTGAGTAGCATACGGAGTGTTGCAAGGCACTCCTGCTATTCCGTCGCTCGGGTAATGCCAGCAGTGGGAGCTCTACAGCATTTTTCTATAAAGGGTTAATAGAGGCGGAATGTGACGATGACCTGGGGGAGACTCTGGGTCTCGGTTATATTCAACTTGACAGCCTGTTTTTTTCATACGTGTGGATTGAGGACGCTGGATAACTTCCAAATGTCCTTGACCTGGCAATGTTACAGAAGTACCTTCCCGTTCGGGATAAGCTTGCAAGACAGGGTCAGTGCGATACACCGACCTGCCCAAGATGTGGATGGGATAGGGAAACCGTCCCGCACGCTATTGTCCAGTGTCCGGACGTGTCGGAGATGTGGGCTTATGCAGAACATCTGTTGTCTGGTACAGGAAGAATACAGCTATCGAATGAGTCAATTATAAAACTTGATCCGCCGGATTTTCACTCAAATGAAGGTAACAATAGCGAAAGAGGTGGTATGGAAGACAAGGATGAAAGGAATAATGACAGGTAGCTTTATCTGTGGCTTTGCCTTACAGACGTACTTTACTTTTCCTTTAAAAATGAAAATAAGGTTAGAGAAGAGGTGTCTGTCGGAGATAAAGTTTAACGAAAGATGGAAATATGTAGCACGTGTGTTGCGAGTGGTTATAACTGTGTGAATATACCATATTGTGTCTTGAAAGGTATCAGTGACGAATTGAGGCTTGTGAGGTCGGAGCTAAATCCAAGCACCACTCCATTTGTTGTGTCTATTGTGGTGGAATCATTCATTCGTTATGTATATTATATGTTGAATTTTTAATAGCGTTTTAATGTTACATTCATTCGTATATCTGACCCTCAGATTTTACTGTCCCCATCTATGTTGGGCCCCTAGTGGACAATAAAGAAATCAAAATATGATTTTGAACTGTTTTGATTTGGTATCGTCGATTGATAGTTTGTTGTGCTAAGACTTGTACAATTTTGTACTGTTTTGCAGCAATTTTTTTTTTTTTTTGTGGAACCACTATTGTTTTGGTGATAGTGTATAATACTGAAAAATGAAGTTATGCCGGAGCTAAGGGAGGTCGAGTTCCCATTGGCTCGAGTGTGCTGAAACAGGAAATGTTTCAATACAACAGAGAGCTGATAGTGAAATATAGTAATATGGTAAAGAGGGAGAGATCAAATATAAAATTGACCCCGCCAGAGGAGGAAAAAGTGAAAATGGAAAAGAAGACGATAATATTCAGAAGATTTTCCAATAAAAACAGAATTGAAAATGCACCGCTGGAAGAAATAAAACAAATTTTGGAAAGACATATTGGAGACAGCATAGTGGTCTTTACGAGAGGAAAGAGTTATGCGTCTATAGTGGTAACTTTTGTATCGGAGGAGTAGGCGGGAAAATCCTCCATGAGGATGATACAGGAAGAGAAATGGATATTGCTGCCAAACTATCTGGACAAACGGATTTTAGAATTCCACCGTGGATAGACCCAGAGTGGATAATAGCGCCGATTGTTTTCGGAGATAGGGAGGGAAAAGGCTAAGATAGGAGGATGGGCATAATAAACCGGACCCAACAAGTGAATTGTTGGGGCTAGGGAATAGAGATAATTTATGCAGTGAGCCAGTAGTATTATGAAGGAATACCTGAAACTTTAGAGCTACCAAATGAAAAGCTGGCGATAATGTTGGAGGGGAGGCCCCCAAAGTGTCACGAATGTGGTGAAAGAGAGCACTTGAGAAAGAAATGCCCTAGAGAGGCAGTAGCAAGTGTAGAGGAGGGTATTCAAGAGAATATAATGGTGGAGAAACAGATAACAGAACAAGACGGTGATTTTGCAGAGGTGAAAGCAAGAAAAACAGAGAGGAGGAAGTCACCAATGATAGTAGAATAGAAGAAGTACAAAGCGTTGGAAGAGGTAATCCAACCTACGACTAGAAGCGGGGAAGATTTACTAGTAGGATCACCAGTAAAGAACTTACAAGTACATAAACATTCAAACCCACAGACACACAAACGCGCAGACATGCAAAAGCACAGAAGTATAGACGAACAGAAACAAGATAACTCAGAATTACGGAAACACAGAAGAAACACGCAGAATTACAGTCAAACGAACACGCAGACACACAAACACAAAGACACAATCACAGGAAAGCCAAACATTATAGAAATACAAAGACAAAAAACACAAACACGCAATACACAAACAGGAGTAAGGTTTATAATAGAACATAGGACACTCCAAAGTTGAAAGACATCGTGGAAGAATGAATCTACTGAGGCCGAAAGTGGATGTTGAACCTCGCGCCTCGGTGGTAAATTATGTGAAAAGAAGATGAAATGGTAAGTCGTGATTTATTTTAAAGATTGTGAAATATTTCTTTATTGCCCACTAGGGATCAACACAGATGGGACAATCAACACATGAAAGAATGGAATAGTGAAATTATACAATTAAGATGGAACGGACACCCCAGCCCCGCTATGGGGTAGTTATGTTATTTCAGTTATTTCAACACTTCTTTTCAAAATTATTTCAACAGTTCTTTACAAAATAAAACTCTAATTACCATTTTATATATATAGTTCTTAATTTCCTCATAGTTCACTACTGGAGCGCCGGGTTCGAAATTCACCTCGGACCCCAGTGAGTTTATATTTGATGGGAAAACCTCTATTTAACTTTCTATACTTATCTTTTTTCCGTCAAAATCCATCTCGTCTTCTTATCTTAACCATCCGAGATGTCCACTTTAACAATGTCCTTCATTTTAGTTATTATCCTTTGTATTATTTGTGTCGACCGATATGTTATCAAATGTATTCTGTTCCTGTGTACCTCATGCGCCTGTATGTCTGTTATTTTTTTGTTTTTGTGGCTCTGTATTATCATGTATCTGTTCTTCTATATTTCTTTACGACTGCATGTCTGTATGTTTATATGTCTGCGGGTCTGCATGTTTGTGTGACTGTAAGTTTGCATGTTACGTCTGTGTCTTTTGGTTTCTGCAACTCTGTTATCTTTTACGCTTCCGTGTCTGTGTGTTTATGCGCCTGTGAATCTGTTTGTCCAATTTCCTCCAGTTAACGTCTTATTGGCGTATTTCCTTGCTGCCTCCTCCGATACAAATGTGATCTCTACAGACGCGTATGTCTTGTAAAAAAACGGCACATCATCTTTCAGTTCCTTCAAACACTCCTCCACATCCTCCTTCGTTGCGCTATCTATTCTTTTATTTTACCTTGAAAACGATTTATATTTCACCATCTTAATTTCCATTTTCGCCTTTTCCTCCTCTAATGGTGTCAACTTTACGTTCGGCCCTTCTTTCTGTACCATCTTTAGATATTTTCCAAAACTCTTAGCCATGTCTTCATTCCAGTGCATTTCCTATTGCTTCAGCAGGCCTGGGACGACAGAAGCCCGACCCCACGTCGCTGCCGCATGTCTTCATTGTCTCCATCTCAGCAACGCTCACCAAAGAATGGTGGCGTTATACTTAAAAACTGCTGCAAAGCAGCACATAACAACGCAAGCAGCAACAAAAAAAAAAAACCGCAGCGAAGCAAAGACACGTCCGATAAGTAAATTCTGTTTCTTTAAAATGTAAGGTGGAAAGGAAAAAGGAAGTCGCGTTTTCGCCTCGGAGCGGGGCTGGAAATTATTATTTAAAATTAAGGTTAAAAAGTAAAAGGAAATCGCGGTTTCATCCCGGAGCGGGGCCGAGATGACCGTCTCATTTTCATTGTAATTAATTTCATTTCACATTCATCCTTTCATGTGTTTTTAGTTCCTGCATGTCTGTGTAAGTCTCCACTGTGTCTAGTTGAGTTTTTAAGCGAAGCCGACATAGTTGGGAGATAGTGAAACAATTGAAAAATGAAAAGTTATGTAGAGGCCCACACGTGCTGAAGACGGAGGACATGCAGTGGAATGAGGAAAAGATAACCAAATATTATGGTTTGATAAAGAAAGATGGGTTAAATATAAAAATGACCCTGCCAGAGGAGCAAAAAAAAGAAAAATAGAAAACAAGACGGTCATGTTCAGAACATTTTCGAATGTAAATAGGAGAATAGAACACGCGCTGCAGGAAGGGATAGAGGAAATGTTGTAGGAACACATAGGAGAACGGATAACGTTTTCTTACAAGAGGAAGGAAATATATGACCATATTAGTAACCTTTGTATCAGAAGAGGAGGCGAAAAAATCTGACAACAGGATATTACAGGGAGAAAATGGACGTTGATGCTGTTTGGGCAAAAGAATCGTTAGGGTTAGGGTGGTTAAAATCCTACCATCGATAGACCTATAGGTAATAGCCGCAACTTTTAATTCAGAGCTGAGGAAGATTGTTATGCAAAGGCCAGAATAGGAGAAGACCTGAGGATTGGAATGATACGTCGAACACAACAAGTGAAATATTGGAGCTATGGTATAGAAATAATCTGTGCAGTGAGCCCGGAATATTACGACGAAATGGCGGAAACTTTGGAATTACCAAATGGAGAAAAGCTGGAAATAATGTTGGAGGAGAGACCCCCAAAGTGTTACAAATGTGGTGAAAGAGGGCACTTGAGAACGAAATACCCTAGAACAGCAATGGAAATGGTAGAGGAGACTGTTCAGGAAGATATAATGGTAGAAACAAAGCAGAAACAGAAAACAGAACATGACGGGAATTTTGCGGAGGTGAAACCCAGGGAAAGAGAGAGAAGGAAGTCACCGACGACAGTAGAATTGAAGAAGTGTAAAGCAATGGAAGAGGAAGCCCAAATTGCAGAGGAGGTCGTATTACCAGAGGAAATGAGATTTAGAGTGGTCGTGGAGGGAAACCCCCCAATATGATACCAGTGTGGAGTACGGGGACACATGAATAGGATGTCATGAAATAGGAGGAGCAGGGCGAGGAGAAGGAACAAAACGTCGAAGAGCAAAACCCAGGATGTGAAAAGAATACAGAAAATGTGCAGGAGCAGTTTATGGTGGTGAAGAGAAAGAAGAGAGAAGGAAACGGAAACTCACCACCAAAAAAGTCCACTAAAGAAGAGACAAGAAAATACAGAGGAGGCTCAGTGTGAGAGACCAGCAACACCAAAGGAAACCAGCGCAGAGGAAAAAGTGAAGTTGCTGAATCGAAAGAAAGAAAGACGGCAGATGTCAGCAGCCTTGATTGAAAAAGCTACTGAGAAGAAAGAGGTACCAATACTAGTAACATTGGAGGAGGAGACTAATAATGGAAGACAGGAAGGATTACAGAAGGGGAAACATATATGGAATATGATAGAATATAAAAAAAAGTGTTAAAATTGAGAAGAAGGTTACAAAAATAATATCTGCAATTAAGGTGGAATTATCCTAATTGAACGAGTTCAATGAAAAGTCCAAAGCATTCTTGCATGATAGAGCAAGAGGTGAGAAATTAAAAGAACAATTTGAAGATAAAATAGGTAACACCAATACAGGTTTAATTTGAAGAATTGCCACCAGTGGTGGAATTTGAGGAATTGATGCAATATCTAGCATGAAAAAAAAGAGAGTGAGTAACATGTATTCACTAACACCTATACATCAAATATTTTATTGCTGTCATTTTCAACAACACCTACTTTTATGCCATTGATATTATTTTTCTTCCTCCATAACTTTCCAAATCCAAGTGTCATCTACATGCAAGCTAGATACCTCACATCATATATGAAATAATTCAATGAACCAAAACCATGAAAATATCCTTGATTATGGTCATGCCAAATCATATCTCCATTGTCATAAAAGGTACATTTGTCATCATATTCACAGGTTCACTCATGTGTTGTTAATAGTTGCTATTTTGGCTGAGTGTTATATTATAATGATCAGACAGACATAGTAGTATATTTCTATTGAAAGATTTATTGAACAGAAGAGCAATTGAATATAGATTTCAAATGGTTGCTGGTGATAATGTAGCAAGATAAATAATCAAGCTTCAGTGTAAGATTTACACATGGTAATAATTAGTAAAGCTTGAGAAACAGGGTAAAGTTCGTCTGAAGCTATGAAGAATTCCTTTCATTTCTAGCTGGTTTCAGCAAAGGAAAACTTGGTGTTGCTTAGCAAGAGGTGAGGATGTATTTTCTCTGGTGGCTCTCAAACCTCTGCAGTTATCATTGGTATGAATTTGATTTCATACTGAGAATAGTGCGGAAAATTCAAGGACATTACATATAACATCCATGATATGGCATGATGTTGCTGCAAGTTAATTGATTAATAGTCAGGACATGCTGCATGTTTAAAATGTGGTCTATGCATGGCATGGACCAGACAACTGAGAATTTGGGGTTTGATTCAAGATCTCACTACACCTTCAACAACGAAAAAGAGAAAAAGAAAGCACTGCACATATTAAGCAAACATCATCACACCTCACACCTTAAAATAATCACAATACAACCAAACTTATGGTCAAAGGTAAATTAAAAACTTCAGATCAGGAAAAACAACAAAACTGAAAGTTGATAATTACTGGTAGAAAGAAAACTATTTTAGTGAAAGTAAAATGAAAAAAAAAAAAGTACCTATTGTAAGGTAACAAACGTCGGGTCACCAGTGTAAGGTTTAATAACCGTGCGATATCCAAAAGGGAGCAATGGTGACGATCGGATGGAGGTTCTCCCTTTGTTAAGCGTGGTCACACGGTCCAACCTTAACACGTATATATCAAGGGATGATATATACTAAGAATATGGTATAGCTACGATACCACATGTAGATAGCCAGAATAATAGACAATAACAATCGTA